>DWHO01003938.1:0-11495 GCA_018247575.1 Eurytides lysithous rurik
TCCATGGGCGGCGGTAATCGCTTACCATCAGGTGAACCGCTTGCTCGTTTGTCAGCCTACTACATAAAAAAAAAATCCACGACTTGATGCTATGAAACTTTGATACTTGTGACCTCAATCTTATTTTAACTCTGATCTTCTAAAAGAATAAATTTGAGGTGACCTCGAATCACAAAATATTCCAAGCGAGCGAAAAAAGTGCCGACCTAAATTATGCAACCGTCATAAACCAGGGAGTAATAAAATTAATCCCACACAGATGTAAAGTACAGACACGGAAGAGGAAAGTAAAAAATTAAACGCTAGCCGTCATAAGCTTTTGACTTGAAACACTAGTAGAATGAAGATGAGAATTTTTTTTACCATCAATACTTTGGCTGAAACCTTTAAGGTGTGATATCACTTTTATTAAAGTGTATATAATAATATGACTGGTATATCAGATGTTAGCAGGAAACTGCCAGGCTCTAGTGGGATTGGGCAGGTCATAATACACTCAGAAAGATGGGAAGGTATCACAACACATTGATAGTTTCAGGACAGAAGACGTTGAGATCTTACAGAAACAACTGGATGGAACTATCTCACGACAAAAACGTTTAGAAGGAGTCGAGGAAGACCCTACAGGCCCTACAGTGGAAAAGTACAGGTTAAATGAAAAAATATATATAAAACCTTACCCAATAATCAATGTTCGACGACTTTCCCAAGGAGTAATAGAAGTAGTTTTATATTTCATTGGTTAGCCCATGGGACAAAACTTGAATAGTTTAATAATGGTTGTTCCTAGTCTGAGTGTACATTATTGGATCGTAATGAGCATTGCCTTTAATCTCTATGACACAACGATATCATTTCCTAGCACAGAATACTTTTAAACAAATCTCTCCTCTGTCTTTGACATTTTTGAACGAGCCCAATAAATTAGTAATTTAAAAATTGACGTACGCATTTCCGTTTCTTGTTTTTATCGTCTAATATTTTAGAACGGACTAAAAATGATGAATGATTCACTTTCGTAGGAACTTGCAAAAGTAGATAAATACACAAAGTGAGCCTTGAAAGTCTAAAAAGAGAAAAACCGGTATACTTTTTGTTATACAATTCAACATGACATATTTTAAATAATCCAACTTGCTTATGTCGTCCCTTAAATTGGTACCCTCACCCTAATACCTATATTAGGTTTTTGTACACAAAACACCGGTGTAGTTTTTAAAAGTTTTATAACAATATTTATCTAAATTAATATTGAAGTCAGAAAAAAATATCACTAAAATTAATATCAGAGTTCTAGAGTGGCGACCACGGACTGGAAAACGAAGTGTTGGCAGGCCTCCCGCAAGGTGGACCAACGATCTGGTGAAGATCGCAGGAAGCCGATGGATGCGTAGAGCACAAAACCGCCAGTCTTGGAAATCCTTGGGTAAGGCTTATGTCCAGCAGTGGACGTCATTTGGCTGATGATGATGATGAAACAAAAAAAAATATTTTATGTTTTATATACTAAGATGTGTAAATCTTGAATATCGTTGAAGAGGAAATCAAATAAAAAAAAAACAATCAATGGCCAATGTATTTAATATTATTTGTTTCGGTGCTCCACGAAAAACTTTTTTCTAAAGATGACGCAATCAAAGTTATTGCATCCAGAAAACACTTAAGAAGCAAATATTTACAAAATTTATTATTTTTGGGAACAAAATCGATTTTTTTTTTCATAACCCTCTCTTGTAGAACTTATGATTATGGATAAACAGTTAACATGAATAGTTTGTCTTATTTTTTATTACTTCAATACTTAAAAAAAATCAATCGACACAAGTAGGATACTTTACAATCGAACTTGAGTAAGTACCAATACCTTACATAACATTTTTAGTGAATGTTTGCTGTTTAAGTAATTTGTGGATGCAGTGATTTTGAATGCAAATCTTTCGCGGGACACAGATAGGGAACGATACCACTAAAACATACTTTTACTCGATACAGTATTCGTAATGCATCAATACTTACTCGAATTCAACTGAAAAATATCGACTTGTATCGATTATTTTGTTTAAGTGTAATTTTTGTAAATTTTTGCTTGCTAAGTGATTTCTGGATATAATGACTGAGTACCCTGTCTTTAGAAAAAAAACTTTAGCGGGGCACAGAAACACCGATGATATTTAAATACATCGGCGCTTGCTGTTCTTGAAATGCCCAATGGTGACGACGACAATCGACTACATAGATAGGTTGCATATCTTTCTGTAAAAAAATACAAAATATTCATATTTATATTATTATACACATTTACTGACGTTGCGATACGAGTATTTTTAATCAATACTTACTTCGTACTTGGTTGTAAAGTCTCAATACCAAAATACTTGTATTTGGTCATATTGTTTCGTCCATAGGTACAGAAATACCAATAATATATAAAATGCAAAATATCTAAATTTTTATTATTATAAAATTGTGATATTGCACATGATGATACGAGTACTTTTGGCCGATAGTTGATTGTAAAGAATCGATACCAAAATACTCGATATTGAAAGAATCGAACAAGTATTTGTATTTATTGATATCGTTCATGCCTAGTGACGTAGTCTATAGTTTATGATACTTAATATGTGCGACTGTCACTAAATAAAGGAAATAAAAACGTTCTACGTTCTATTTACATTGCGCATTTCAACAGCATAATCAGTCAAAATGAGTGCAATCGAAGAGCCAAAGACTGCTTCATCTGGAACAAAAGAAATGAGTTTCGCAGAGAGGCAGGCGGAAAGAATAAAGAGGCTACGTTCTTTGCACGTAGCCAGAAATGAAGCAAGAAGTCACAACCACCAAGAAGTGGTCGCGGAGGAAACAAGGAACAAATTACCACCAAATTATGAGGCGAAGCGACGACAAGCTGAATGGTTACTGGAGGATCAGAAAAAACGAGAAGATGCAACACTGCAAGGCAAAGAATATGATAGAGTAAAACTTTTGAACATTTCTGCGATCGAGGCTGAAAGGCTGGAGCGTAAGAAAAAGAAAAAGAATCCTGACCAAGGCTTTTCTACATACGAACAAGCAACAGTTAGGCAGTACAATAGGCTTGTTAAAAATATGCCAAGTGCAGACATGGAGCAGTACGAGAAACAGAAGCAAAAATATGGCGACGCATTTTACGGTGGTCCTAATGTGATAATTCACGGAATGCATGAAGATCGTAGGGAAGCAGTGGACAAAATGGTGGACGATTTAGAAGGTCAAATTGCGAAACGCGCTAAATATTCACGTCGTCGTATTCACAATGATGATGCTGATATTGATTATATCAATGAGAGAAACGCTAAATTCAACAAAAAACTGGAAAGGTTCTATGGAGATCACACAGCTGAAATTAAACAGAATCTGGAGCGAGGCACTGCCATATAGGTGTATCCACAGCTTTTAATCCTTAATAGGCCAATGGAGAAAGTGCTAACCATATTTTACATAGGTTTTTAATCATGTCATAACAGGCAGTGAGACTTGTAATATAGGTCACAAGAAACAAGTAATGGACAGAACTCTTATGTTCATACCAACATGATATGAATAGGGACTCTACCGGATTGTAAAAGCCTTCAAAACTGTCTTACCTAAGCTATTACAATTAAAATATCTGATGAAGGATTATAAATAATACCTTTTATGATATTGAAATTTAAAAATATTAACTTCAATCAAGAGAGAAAAATAATAAAATAAGATTTATATACCTATGCAATAATTTGATTAAAATTCATCTTTGTATTGTTATTTGTTTTAATACTAAGTAACTCATCAAGTATTTATATGATGAAAATGTAGAAATATGATTACATGATTTGTTATTCTTCGCTACAATAATTCTTATTTTACTTTAACATAATTTGTTTAACAACTTCAAAAAGGAGTCAATTTTTTTTAGTGTGATGTCCCCTTATAAATTTCATTGATCTCGGACCTTGAATTTTGTAGATATACCAGGGACCATTTTAGAATCAAACAAGAAATATATGTTGAAGGTATGAATAAATAAATATCAAATGGCATATCACACATGGCCCTCTGATCCCAAATCAGTTAGTCTGTACTATGGTAACCAGATAACTGATATAAGTATGAACTTTATATTTTAAATGTATATTTATGTAAATAATAAACACCCAGACACAGAACAAATACTTCTGCTTGTCACACATCAAGGGGCCAGTCTAAAATCAACTTCAATTAACTCTAAGAATGACAAAGGTCATGATTGTTAAAGTTATTGAAAATTGATCATCATGTTTTATAAAAATCAATAGAGTGCATGCAATAATTTTTCAAAAGTTATGTTGAAAAAATTTCTATTCTAAAAGTATTTATTTCATAGACAGATTGCACATTCTTATAACATCTTGAAATATTTTCAATCTAAAGAAATTAAATGCTAAAAGAAAAAATGGGTTTGGATGTAGTAGAGATTGAAACAAATAAATTAAACAAATTTCAATAACAAGTTTATTTTGATACATGTGCTGATAAAAATAGTAAGTACATATTGAATAGATATTTTGTATACACATGAAAGTCTAAATGGCACTAAATGATTTTTAAAAATAAAAATTCTTACACAAAATATCTGTGCAAGTATTTCTATATTTATATATTTCCTGCTTAGATTTGATTCACTAAGTATCTATAATGCAAAACAACTTTGTAATACAACTAGAACAAGTTTAGTACTTCACTTTAAGAAAAATCAAAGCAGGATAACATTTCGAATGAATTTATTTGTACCATTAGTTGAGCCAGTTTTGTAAATAGATATCCTTGCACAGATTACTTCTAAAATTTATTAGAAATAAAAATCTTACAATAGTACTTACTCATATATACAGTGTGAGCATGAATTGTTTACATAAAGAAAAATGCTTATTTGATAATACATATTAGAACAGAAATTCAGAGCATCGACTAGAAATCACAGTGACCATTATTGTTGTTTATAAAAACATTTTCGTTTTAAAAATTTGACATTATAAACCTGTTTTTTATTTATTTTTTATTTCAATTAACTTTGCTTATAGATAATGCACATATCCACCCTGTTCAGAAATACTTCATAAGTTCCTTGCTGCCTACAAAAAGATTTTTAAAATTTCTTGCTATTGATTTATATATCACAAGAAATGTTATAATTTTTGAAGTCATTAAGTTAAAATGGATATGAAAGGTATTGGTTATACACTTCCATTACAATTTTTAAATAATCATCCAAGTGCAACAGCTGTATCTTTAGAATTGTAACCACTATTACTCTAGTGTAAGTCAGATCAAAGGTGTTGTATGTTTAATATGAAACTCGGATCAGTGATAAATTGTAAAACGAAATCACGATTTGCTTCCTTTCAGTTTTATTTAATATACTTTAGGACATTAAAGGCATTCAATATTGAAAGTCATATATTTAGGCAGTGAAAGTATTTTGGACGTAGTTATTATATAAATATTTTTTCCTTTATAATTCAAGAAATATAATTTATAGTAACTAATTACTTTTATGGTAGACGCAAAGTATTTGCTATATGCTTTATGTACCAAGTATGTGGAAAATATTGGCCAATATGATGAGGCAAAGGCTTTCTTGCGCAGTGGTGCCTTAATCCTTTTTTGACATTTAGACTTACAATGCCTTTGGCAACAAGTTATAGATACCTAATGATGACGCATAATTGGTACATTTCAGTACAGTTCTGACACTATAGGTTTACTTTAATAAAATTGGCTTTTATACCTTGTTTTTGTGTTAATCTTCTTCATATTCTCATTAAGTCTCTCGACTTTATGTTAAGAATTATACCAAAGCGTTATGTTCTACATAAGCAGAATTTGGTATATTAAGGAAAATTCTAGTTATTCAGTAGACATTTGTGTGTATATTTGCATGTTGAATATTTTGCACAATGTGTAACAAATAACATAATATCTGTCCAATCAGTACCCATATCCAGAGAGAAAAAAGATAATCGCTTTACTACTTTTAAAACCAGATATTTTCCACGAATTTTATATAATTTTATTCACATCAGATTCTGCGTTAAATAAGTAACTAATGCATTAGAATTCTTCCTGTTCTAAAATACCTGGTAAGAACCAGGTATTAGAACAGGAAGAATTCTAATGCATTAGTTGCTTACTCTAGTATCATTGAATTTTTTTCTAATAATAAATAATGATATTGTTGCGAAATTCTTGAATCAAGTTCGAATAAACAAAAGTTAATTTTCTAACTTTTACACCACTTACGTAACGTAAAAAAGAACAATTGCAAAATTATCTGTACCCACCCCTCCCTTCCATCCCTCTCCCAAAACCTTCCCACCTTAAAAGCCGGCAGGGCACTTGCAAAAAGATGTTGCTAATGTCCACGGGCGGCGGTTATTGCTTACCATCAGGTGAACCACTTGCTCGTTTGCCGCCTACCTCATAAAAAAATGATAATACATTAGAGATTTCTTGTCTTATTGTTTCTTTATAATGCAAAATAATGAAATACACTACGATACAAGAAGACTTAGAAGTTGGAAACCTATCTCACAAACATATCGAAGTGCTTACGCTATGGGTTTAAGGCCTGTGTCAAAAAAGGGACCGTAAATGTAGTTTAGATCCACTTTTAATTCGTCGACTAAAACATTTATTCATATCATATATGATACAATGAAGACAGAAAATAAATTTTATGCTTTTTCTATAAATATATTCGCTTGCGAGCCAAGTAATATGATGGAATTGCGATTTGAGGTCGTGGGTTATAATCCTACATCGGGTAACATAGTTTTACATAATTACAGATTCATTTAAAAAATTACATTAAAATCACGTTTGTGTATCATCATGTGTCTTTGCAGGAGCACCAGATTTATAAATAATAAGCTCGTAAAAAATAAAGCCTTGTATTGTTAAACCGAAAATTCTGTATGTTAATTTTGCTTTCTTTAAAAAAATATGCTATCTTGCAGTACGAATTGATTAATTAAAAGCTCACTTATCCTAATCATGAATCAACCCACCATCTGTAATGCCAAGGGCTGTGGTTGAAGCGAGTGCTGAGATGGCATAAAAAATTAGAACACTGATGTACATGGTGAAAAAGAGTGAACGTGGAAAATGATAATAAATAGTTCTTTGATTTTGGCGAAAATAAAACGTAAAGAACGTAGCGTAACTCTAGGGTTAGCGGACTAAAGCACTCAAGTCAAAACTTAATCGTAAAAAATTCAATACGCAATCTGATTGAAGCAAGTTATACTTGAATCATTTCAAGCGAACCAATTGTGTACTTGTCATCTTATGCGGTAATGTTATTCGATATAGCAACAATATTCTTTTTTAAAAGGGGCCATGGTTGCCCGAAATGAAGATAGTGATGGACGCCAGTTTAAATGGTTATGTTCTGAAAAAAAAAATGGAGGCTAATATATCGACGAAACTATATCCAATGTGTCTTTTTATTTATGGATACATTGAATATAGATTGTTTTCTTAGAAGATGATTATGTGTAACAGATAACATAATATCTGTCCAATTAGTACCCATATCCAGAGAGAAAAAAAAGAAAAAGATAATCGCATTATTACTTTTAAAACCGGATATTTTCCACGAATTTAATATAAATTTACTCACATCAGACTCTGCGTTAAATAAGCAACTAATGTATTAGAATTCTTCCTATTCTAAAAAACCTGGTTCTACACCTCCCATATTCTAATGCATTAGTTGTTTACTTTAGTATCATTGAAAACATTTCTATTAATAAATAATGATATTGCTGCTTTAATGAATATTCAAGTTCGAATCAACAAAAGTTAATTTTCCAACTTTTACACCACTACGTTTTATTCACCAAAGAACTGAATTACAGTGATAATATAAAATTTGTATTAGTTACAATCATATTTGTTGACACTCAATGCTTTAGGTTTAGAAAAATAAATCGTTCTTGTATTTTTAAACCTTTCTATTAATTCCTAAAAAGTATATTCAGACTTCTGTACTTGAGTCCGCCGATCCTAGAATTAATAATAGTATAGGTATAAAAAGTTAGAAATTAGGGTTAACTTAGTCTAACTTCATTAAATTGTTACGCCTCTTCAGTTAGTTCCATATTTTAGCAAATGTATAACGTTGGTTTTCATATCTGCATACTTTTACAATTGCACTGCAACTTTACATCATTTGTTTTTAGACATTTTGGTATATTTTTTACGTATTTGTATTATTTTAGCAATTTTACCACCATAGTTTCGAAAAACAATTGACGCGCGTATACAGAGTATAAGATATATTTTACTAAGAAAAATAAGTACATACAATTCGATTAATATAATATTTTTCCTATCCACCTTAAGTGCAGCAGTTTTTAAATGTAAATAACGGGGAGTTATTCGCATTTGGTACAACAGAGCACTCAATGAGAATAGGAAAGACTGAAGAAAGTGGAAGAAAAATTTTCATAATATATACTAACGGATGCCAGGGCGGACAGTTTCATTGCAAGAACTCTTTAAAAACATACCGTCATAGATACAAATGCCATTTAACACAAATGCCCATTTATCTATACATTCTCAATATTTATCTCACTTCGTAATGAAAATGTCACCGCGGGCGTCCCGTTTGGAATGTGTTAAACCAGAATATTCTCTTTAACAACAAATCAGACTTTTATATATTCTTATTATAACCAAATGCGAATATCACAGATACAAAACGATATTACCACCTACTGCACTTAAGATAGTCTAGTGTCACTTACGCATAAAAATTTTCATCGCGTCTCATAAGACCCACGACCGCACAATTTCTGGAAATGAAAGATTTTACTTTGAGTTGTGCCAATTGTTTTCCTAATATTTTTTTAACATCTGTCAGGTTGGAGATTGTCGAAGATTAGTTTATGTCGACATACTTACTGCGCCGACCTGGCATCACACGAACTGTTATTCCATCGGGTGCCCGAACTGTATGAAAAATAATACACATTTCAGCAATTGTACAGCTTAGGAGAGTACAAAAAATGGATTCACAACACAACATTCCACTGACAACGTAACGTTAGATGATTAATTCGTAAAAAAAGAACTTACCTTAATAAACCAGTCATACCAAGCTTATGCGGTGTAATAAATCTCGTAATCAAGATAAAAAAAAAACACATCAATCAAATTTATTGACCAACATTTTATTACCTAGAATACAGAAATATTACCTATCACATTCCTCTATATTCACATAATTCAATCAATAAAAACATTACATTTAGTGTAATAAAAATATACATGTGAGGATCTAAAATATATACCTACAGCCACTATTCTGCGCTTTTTCTCTATCGTCAAATTCGTGGCAAAATAACAGTAACTATATAACAGCACTATGACCTGATTTAAACAGATGAAGGTCCTAATGCTAGACACCTTTTGTCGATCTTAAAAAAATTCAACCAACTGTTTTACTGTGAGTTCGCACTAAAACATTCAATACGAGTTTTGGAACACATGGCACATTATCTGTACCAAAATCGTACATTACGATCCGAACATATATTGGTATTCTAATATTTTGTCAGTGCAAATCCACAGTGAGCTGCACAAGATAATAGACTTGAATACCTACACTCCCGGTGGGTAGGCTTGATGACATTTTTAATTTTAAAAAAATGTGGGAATAATACATAATGATGTTTGTTAAACGAAGGTACATTGTTAAATAGCATTTATTTTTTAAATTTTATCCGCATAGTTAATTTTTGACGTCTTTGAAGGCCATTAAAAAACTCAATTGATAATAATCATGTGATAAAGTAACAGAGAAGTGTTATTCTTTAAAAAGACTATATATGACCTTGACATCAAAGGCGATTTGATATGTTGTTTTCCGTAGAACTTTTTAAATGCAAAAATACACACATAATAAATTTTAAAACTAAATACAACAAAAAACATTTTTTAAGTAACGTAAAATCAGTAAAACATATGGAATGTCTATGATGATCACAGTTAAATTCGATCGTAATAAGTTACAATTTCTAAAAAAAAAATAAAAGGTTTCTTCATCAACTCACGATTATTTTTGATACTGTATTCCAACTAGCGAAAATTAAACAATTTTCATTTTTAAGTCTTATTGGAAATGGGGTTGTTTGTTCATAATGCAACATCAACTAGATATTTAAATATTAGTTAACAAATTCATGCACTGAAGTTCAATTTTATTTGTTGTTTAGTTTGAGACAAATCGAATCGGAAGAATTAATTAATATATCACCCCATTATAACAGCAAGTCAGAACATATTTTATCACATTTAGGGCTATTTAATGTCATTACATATAACCTTATATTTTTTTTTGTTTAAAATGCACTTAAACTGTATAACCAATAATGGTCTTCATAAGTCCGTATTATTATATAATAGTAATAAAGTTGTGTTAGAATTTTTTTTTAAAGAACTGTTTTATTTTACCCATACATGACGACTCGCAGACGACATATTCAGATATATATATATATATGTGTATAAAAAAACGATAATTATCTTTGTGTTTTAAAAGTTGTAGCTTAGTTCAGTTAAAGATAAAGGGCCACTAAAACTTTAATTACATTTTATGTGTAAAGCTGATAAAATGATATAAAACATAAATACTTTATGCAAACAAAATAATTTTTGTAACCAGATTTAAAAATGAAGATTCTTGATTTGACTGGATGAAGTAGAAGCACTACTAAGAAATAAACTAGGGAAATGAGAATATAATATAAAATGATTGATCTATTGTTAAATTCGTCTCAAGTCGGTTTTAATTTATTTAGTAGAAAAGTTCTCTGTTGTTGTAATAATTCAGTATAGCCCTTACTTAAAGTAACCGGTAGTTGTATGCCGCATGTCAATTATATCTATATGAGTTTACGTCGTTTCATACGTCAGGTAGTTTGAGCTATTTTGATATGAAGAATATTTGATGATTCTATAAAATGAAAAAAAAAAAATAATATGAAATCTTGGATTGTTTTTTAATTTTTGTTAAAATGCACTAATAGTAAAAGAACTTGACAGAAGATTTTTTTTAAATATCCAACAACCCCATTGAATCAAATAATTTAGTGAAGTTTTCATGACATAAACAAAACTATAAAGTATATGAACAGAATGAGTTTTCAAAATATACAATTTTTAACTTCTAATATTAAGTTAAAATGAAAAACATTTTCTATCAAAAATTAACAATTTTCTCTATTTTATTATTGCTTAAGATATTTAAATATGACACTACTTTGTGAAAATGAAAAATGATATACATCAGAATAAAAAGAAGTTGATGTCTATGCTAAAAATTAGAACAATCTGTTCTAACAGATTGTTCTGTTTTTTCTAAGTCAGTAAGTAAGAAAAAACAGTTAATGTAATACATTTTTAAATTTACGACAAAGTATTTACAT
>DWHO01003939.1:0-11494 GCA_018247575.1 Eurytides lysithous rurik
TTAATGAATTTTAAAACCAACATTTTTGAATCTTATAATAATATTTACAATGCTTCATAGGCCAGACAAAATTCTACCGCGGGCCGGATCCGGCCCGCGGGCCGCCATTTGCCCAGGCCTGGTCTAAAGGATCTTGCAAATGTTGTGTAGCGATTAATTTACCTGAGGATAAGTGGCCGTTCTAAATCATTTGCACCATCAGTCACAAAATCCCCTAGATTATACCTACTATATCGTAGTTATATATAACAGTTCTTTTGTGAAAATATCGTTGAGGGTAATGGTAGCGGCATAACAACAAACCTGCAGAGAGGGTTTAAATTTACACCTTGATAAATTTCAAAGACATAAGAACAAGTTTAAGATAGCATCAAGTTAGCGTTCAACTCAAATAGCTCTGTTCTCATGTTACGAGTTCCAACTGGCTTCGCAGCGAAGTTCTCGCAAAGTTAATAATAAATTTCGCTCTTCCTCTTATTGGACGCAGCCGTGCGCTCCAGTTTTAAATAATAAACTCTATACTTTTTTCTTAGAATAAAACACACGTTTCAAATCTAATTAAGCTCCGTTGTACGATTCGTGAAGTTATAAAATTGTTTTAAAGTAAACATAGAAATTTGAACTGCTGTTTGAAAGGAATTGGGTATGTTGCATTCAGTGGTGGTACTGCTATACAAGCCCAAAAGCCCGGCTTGCCCTACTAAGGAGTAAAATTTATAAATCTTTATAAGAACATTATTCCCGAATAATTTATTTTTAAATTTGATCGTTGCGGGAATTATGTGCTAATTAAAATTATAAATTTTATATTTTACTTTTTAGTAGAGCAAGCCGGACTTTTAGGCTTGTATGGTAGTATCGCCACTGGTTGTATTCTGAAAAACCGAGAACTATGGAAAGTGGAAAATTAGAAATATATGAGGGCACCAAAGACTTTCTTTTTTATGTAAGTCCATTAAAAAATGGTGCTATTATTGTTATTAAACATCACCCATCTAATACAAAGTATTAAGATCTCTGGGAGGCAGGTATAAAGTCGTGTAAGCACCATTTACTTAGATCAATGGGTATCGCGCATCTCACATTCGAGAAGTTTAGCACATTATTGACGCAAGTAGAGGTTATCTTGAACTGCCGTCCTTTGAGCCCTTTGTCCACAGATCCGAATGACTACTTGCCTCTAAGCCCTGGACACTTTTTGGTTGGTCGACCACTGACAGCACCTGCGAGCACCGACCTGACTGATCTACCGTCACTGAGGCTTGACTATAAGAGAGTCGAGCAAATTCGTCAGCATTTTTGGAGGAGGTGGGCCAAAGAATATGTGAGAGCTCCAGACAAGATGCAAATGGAAAGAGAACAAAAGCGATATACGACCAAACACACTAGTCGTAATCAAAGAGGACAACTGTACTCATCTCGGGTGGAGTCTGGGTCGCATCATTGCCACTGCTTGGGAGAGACGGCATCAGCAAAGTAGCTGATATTAAGACGGCTTCGGGAGTTGTACGACGCGCATTCTCAGAGATACTGGTATATGCGCGTCGTACAACTTTCACTCACAAAGTCTACATCGGATCCAGATCTGACGTAGACTTCTTCGCTGGAAGTTCGAGCTTCCAAGGCCGGGGGCATGTTCACGCAGTAGTATAATATACTCATAGAAAGGCGACGCAACGGTGGACTTTGTACCGACCATCACCATCACGGTAACCCGTATCACGACATAGAGGCTCGTCTTTGGTCAACGATGACGTGATATCGCAGCGGACCAATGGGATCTTCGATGGTCACGGTTCCCCCGCCGACGAGACCTCCTTCGCTTCTTCTTGCATCGTCAGCAACCGCCCTAGATAGTTCAATCATCTCTTTTGTCAGTTGACTAAATATTTATTTAGTCTAGTATTCTTAATGGTGGTAGAGGCAAGCAGGTGTTCCTGCTGCTGAATGGGTTGGCTCTACCTCTTCTCTCTTCCACCCCGACGATAATCCCTCCCTCTCACTCCTCATCTCCCACTTTCAAAAATTCCCCGCTTAAAGGCTGGCAACGCATTTGCAAGTTCTGTTGCAAATATCCATGGGCGGCGTTGATCGCTTACCATCAGGTGAGCCGCTTGCTCGTTTATCGGCCTACTCAGTAAAAAAAAATTGTATTCGTATTTTCTAAACTAAGTAATGTTATTGTTAATTGGATAATTATACGCATACGCAAAAAGAAAAGGCAAATATACATTATTTTCACTGAGGGATATCACAAGAGCCCTAACACCTATCACGATCACTTTTGGACACTTTCTCCAAAAATGATCTTCAGTCTATCAGTATTTTAAAAATAGAATACACAACACATTTTCCCCGTGGCCTCGTGGTATAAATCAAATCAAATCAAACCAAAATATATTTATTCAAGTAGGCCTCTACAAGCACTTTTGAACCCGCGTAGAACCCGTATAGACCCGCGCTTTACAAATTGGAGATTGTGGGTTCCAATATGGCGGAGAATAATCACGTTGTTATTGTTTCTCACTGCTTCTCATCTCTTTCCGATCTTGTAGAATATCCGCCCCTTTGAACTATAACATTAAATTAACAGTCAGTGCACTTGTGACTACGCAAACGCTTGTGCACTATAATATATCCCGCACAGCTTGCTAATTTGTTTTAGATTGACTGAAATCAGTCAGAGGGGTGTCATTACATAATGACATTACACACTAGGGAATAGGATTTTAGTGTATCAAAAACATTTGATACACTAAAATCTATCTTGTGTTAATCTGAAACATTGACTGATTTGTGCTTTTACTGAACTCAAAAATTTTCAAATTACTAGAAAAACCATTTTCCTATGTTAAAATGCGCAAATTGCGAGATTGATTAGCGTCTATTAAAATAACCTAAACGCAATGACGGCTCGTTAGTACAACAACTAATTGTACTCCACATTAAGTTCATTTATCCAAAGTACTATTTAAGATTGGCCTCATTGAGGACTTATTGTGTAGTTTTGAGAATTAAATTTTTTTAACATTTAATATCGCCGAAATAAAAAACTGAAGAAAGGTAAGAATATACGATTTCTAACGTTTATTGAATTGATTTGTCTGTTTTTTTAGCACAAATGTTAAACACTGTAACAGCATATATACTCATTTAACTTCATTGTGGTGATTCAACAAAATATTTAACAACTTCAAGATCCATAGTCTCTTTGTCAGAGCGCTCATTTTGTATTCAGCTCTATTGCTATTTCAATAACAAATTTAAAAATAAAACCTGACATTTAAAAGCTTTTACCTTGAATTTTAAACATTGTTCGAACAAGAATAGCGCACTTATTTAACAAAACGTTTGTTATAAAAGTAACTAAACAAGCCTGCAAAATATTTTGTATCTTTGAAACTGCCACGAATTACTTTTCTTCTACTCTTATTTTTTAAATCCATCTTAAACAAAAACCTTTAGCTCACATTAACACAAGAATCAAATGCAGCTAAAGCCTATAAATATCTAACGGAGTTTTGTTAGTATAAAAAGAAATAACTGGTTATTTAATATAAAGGCAAACCTAGATATGAAATCTGCACAAAACAGTGATTATTATTCTGAAAAGACCAAAGGTATAATTACATCTTGCAAGATATTTTTTTACCGCGACAGGAATGACATACATCCCAGATATGTATACTGTGGAACATTCCAGTAATAATTGCAGTTTCCCATTAGAGCGGTGTGTACAACGAACAACGTTTATTTGATAAGTATTAAAAACAAGCATTATTCGATTATTCAGTAAGTGAGTTTAGTAAGTTAATCAGAAGTTCAAAAGGGGAAAGTTGTTTTTTTTTACTACAAATTTACTGACTATTATGAAGCCCTATTTGTCGTCAATATAACAATATAATAATAAAAAAGCTCAGGTAGGAACTTAAGCTGAAGGTGTTTTAAGAGTACCTAAAATATTCCTTATTGTCAATAAAAAATAATTAAGTTACATCATAATAAATACTTAACATACATACATACCATACAACCAAGCCATTTTCATTATTTTTTTGTTTAATAGCACTTCATTAACAAAACTTTTATCTAGGCTATACATTTATTAACTTTGAAACAACTAGTGAACTTGTTACAAACTATCGTAAGAATGAAACTTTTATTTAAATAAAGTGAAGTGATGAAATAGAAGAGTCAATTCAGTAGCCATATCTATATACCATTAAATACATTTACATGTACAAAATGAGTATTATTGACAAGTCACATATTTCTAATGCTCTATTCATTTTTATCTCCATGCTTTTGAGTTTGATGTCATGTTTCACATACACATCCCATTAGCAAACTTTTGTTAAATTAGAGCGCTTAAAACGCTTTATTGTAATGTTACAAGCTTTCATTAAAGTGAAAAATACTATATACTTAATGCTTTAATAAGCTGTTTCAAATATTTTTTTACGAATATAGTCTTTTATAAACATTTATCAGTTTCTAAGGGCTGAAAAACGCTGACGTAAAATAACATGAAGCAAAAAAAGAAATTATATATATTTACTTTATTAATTCAAACTTCGCACAATAACCGTTTTTCTGAAAGGAAATTTTAACTTCTACTTAAAAATAGTCGATATCAAAGTATAATGTAATTTAGTAATATATTAAATGACAAAAATATTACGCCGTACATTGTACAATTCTACAGAAACGAATGTACCTACAGTCAGATATTATATCAGCTCGTGCTAAAGTGTTGTCTTCGCAAAGCTCGTATTATATTTTAAACGGTCATTTTTAGGAAAATAACATATAATTAAGGTCGATACCAGTTAGGTGCAGGTCGCAGATTGTGGGTTCGATTCCCACCCGGGAGAATTATCTGTACGAACCTCAGATGATTGTTCCTGATCTGGGCATTTGTCCGTGCAAATTTATGTATATAAAAAGTTATGATAAAACAAGGTTATTCTAGATAGAAGTGTAAGATTACAATGAGGACAGCTTTTAAAAAAAAAAAATAATATTAAGCTATTAATTTCAAAATAATACCATCTAGATTTGAACTGAACGTCTATTTGTTGCAAAAACAAGACCTTATTGAACAAAGAACGTGCTCTGTAAACGGGATGTCTCGTACGCCCCTAACGGATCCGAAAGCTATATAATTAAAGCTCATTAATCCCTATTTATTTCGACAACGAATCCCAGCGGGAAGCGTACCGCGTTGAATTTACTTTTATTGCGAAAGGCGGAGACGTGATATGAATGATTCGAGTTCGACTCGGTACAGTTTTAAACCGAATATTTATCATAACAAAGCGAAACAAGCAATATAAGGCGTAAGAAACAGTAAACAAAAACAACTACAAAAGGGTTGACAACCTCCACTCTTGCAGCCGAAACGCCAATGATGGTGCAGGCATTTGTCTTTTAAAAGGTTGGCGTTAAAGTAACTTATATATTTATTTCCGTCTTTTTATATTATTTTTTTGTTTATTTAAGTTCCTACCTTTAGAAAGTTATATTAAAGAATCATTTTTAAGCAAATATAAACTATGCCTATGACTATTATAATCGGTTGAAAATTAGTAATCATATCGCGAACACAAATTCACAATCTCCTCCTTTTTGAAATCGCTTGTGAATTGAATCGAATAGTGATCAACAGTGGTGATATGAATGTATTTTTTTTAATAATCTGCAAAAATATGACTCATGTTTTTGAACGTGTTAAAAACGAACATCAAACAAAAATAGTAAAAATAGAAGTAAGTTTCAAATAAATTTTCGCTAAGAACAAAAAAAAATTGCGTTTTCATCAGTAAGATAATCAACACAGGGTTATTTTTATTCAAGGAATTTTATTTATGTATTACGAAAACAATAGCAAAAACTACATTACAAAAGTGATATTTATAATATAGTTATTAAATGCTTTCTCATGAATGTTGCAATATAAAATAACGTGCGGTAAATACATCAAAATTACAAACATATTATCATTGTTCCCGTTAAATGTTAAGGAAAACCCACAAAACGAATGAATATAATTAATTAAAAAGTGAAACTCGTGGAGCGGATTTAAAAGCAAGGGATCGTGCAAGCTGAAGCATAAATGAAACATTTATCACTGTCGAGCTTCAACCTAAAAACTCAATGCAATGGCCACTTACCTACTTTTATAAAACAACAGACAGGGCACGTTAAATAACTGTAGAATATCAATTAGTGTAATATAAGTGCCAGAAACGTAAGCAGGGAAATATATAAGCTGATATAGTAATTGGCGTTATAGAAATGTATAAGTGTCATCAAGGTAATAGTGAATAGGTATTTAGTAAATGCTTAGACCAATTAAAACTGCATTGACACTGAGTTTCTTTTTTTTATGGATAAGGCTGACAAATGAACAAGCAGCTCACCTGATGGTAAGTAATTACCGCCATCCATGGACATTTGCAACATTATAGAACTTGCAGATGCATTGCCAGAGGGGAATTTTTGTAAGAGGGAGAGAGGAGAAGTGAATGGACGGGAGGAGAGGGATCAGAAGGGCGGAGGGGTTGAAGGAAGAAGTAGGGACGGGAGTGAGAAGGACAGAGAGGTGGGAGGGGAGGAAGGGGGAACGGCCACCGGCTACCTGACTCATCGGACGTAACGCGGAAGCAAAAGCACTTCCACTTTACGCCGATTTCTGTAAGGTCATGGTACTTATTCGGTTCGTGCCGGCCCATCCAGCAGCTGCGTGGCTCTACCAACGAAGACTTCCGATTAAAAGTCCCATGCTACTTGACACTTGATTGATTGACTTGACCTAAACCGTAGTAACATAAAAACCTAAAGTAAGTAACAATACGAGCAAGTCCGCTCGCCTTATGGTGGCGGTTGCTGATAACAGCGCTAAAGTAGCTCAATGCTGCGTTCGTCACCCGGAGGTAGTGTGGAAAAATGTTTGTGCTTCAATCTATGGGACTCCGTGAAGCTCGATATATCAAATGAGACATTTTCCTGTAACTACGCAGTACCGTTTTCGAAGAACGCTTTTATACCTTGGACTACAAGGGTAAGTCAGTTTGTTGGTTAGTCATTCTTTATTTGTTTTGGGACGGAAGTTTACATATGTCGCTATTTATTACGTGTAATTATAAAAAAAAAACGAAATGTTCTAAGATCATAATCGACTTACCCGGGAAAAAGATAGTCTTATTTTTTTGCCGGAATGTCTATCTTGACCACAATCCTAACTTTGAGAAAAATGTTATAGCGAAAGAAAAGACAAAAACTTTCAGTTTACGAATCGATATGATTGAGATAAACATATGGTAGTGTAGTCATAGGTTAAATTAAGATACGATATGCAAACGTTATAACATACTTTTGTCATAAATTCGTTAACCGCCCAACGGGCCGCAATGCGGCAAGCTTTGGAGAGCGAAAGGAGTATTAACATGAATGATAATAATTTACTATCACCACTAACAATCATTATGCTATTGTGGCGCATAGTTTCAGCTGAAATGTTGCTTGACTCGTGAAAATGCTTATAATCTGTACCTACGCATTAAAATTACCCTGAACTAATTATTTAATATTTCTTACGTAACGAAATACGCATAATAGTATAAGGATTTCTTGTAAAAGTACACATGTACATCACAGTATAAGGATAATATAATATATAATATAAGATAATATAATTCATATTATGAAGCACACAGTATATAATACAACACATATAAATAATATGCTCAAACATATTTTTCTCCGTCACAAGCTGAAGCCAGTTTTGGAAAATCATTCCGCTTTGAAAGCATATGATTAATATCATAAAAGCGAAAGGTTATACGTATGTTTATTTCTAGCGCGCTTTCGTAAATGAATTGTGAAATTACGATGACATTGTAAATATTGAATATTGCATCGGACCATATCAAATTCAGCATATCGTAGACGTTCTGCCCCCAAAAGACATGCAAGAGCTACTGGTAACATAAATTAGCTCTGCGTCTCAATTTTGTCTATACTAGGTCTATGTATTTATTACAACAAAAATAGTCTGAATAGACTGGATAGAAACCATTTTTGCTCGGAATACTAAGACAGTTCGGTATTGTGACTCATTGTTTTTTTTTTATGGAATAGGGTGACAAACGAGCAAGCGGCTCACCTTAGGTGATGCTAAGTGGTCACCGCCGCCCATGAACATTTGCGGGGGGGGGGTGAAAGAGGGAGGGATTATGGTAGGGGTGGGGGAAACAAAAGTGGGTAGTCATTGTTACACGTATCACTTAGATAAATATAGTGTATACAGTCACTTAGAATTAAATTTGAAAGGTTTGCTTGTTACAGTTACATTTACTTAATACATACATACTTCATAAATATAACTATAACGTTACAGTTAAAAAATTTATTAATATATTTTGCTTTGGTCAAATGTGTTTTACAAATGATTAAAGTGTGAAGAATATATATTTACTTCTTTATTTTTTTTCCTTAAAACTACGATTTTAGACAAGGAAAATTAAACATTAATTAATATTGTTTATCCGTCTGTAGGCCGTGAAATATATAAAGAATTTTAACATGATATATGCATCTAGCGTAAAAGTTTAATATAAATTCGCTAACAGTACATTGATCGATAGATATATCAAAATTTCATGCCTTATGTCTGCCTGCTAGATATGATACTGATAATACGAGATTATGTGTGATAATATATTGTGTACAGATAAATATTTATATCGTAAACATGGTTAATGCATCACCAAGAAAATACCTGTTTCTTGGTGATACATTAATCATGGTTACATGATGTATTCATAAGAAAGAAAGGCAAAAATTTTCATCAAAGGCATTATTTTCATTACAATCTTATAAACTATAATGAAAATAACACCTTTTTAAAACCGTTTCATGATGATGATATATACAATATAAAACGGTTTCTTTGCCGCACAATAAGTACTATCCCCGCTCAAAGGGAATAAATTATTTCCCCATATCCATATCGTCATTATCAGATTTTTCTATTTCTGCGTTACGAAACCCAAATAACATCTATCTATACAATGTACTGTAATTTCTGTAAAAGAAACGGTGGGTCCGTTCCTTGTGGAACTCCGTCCCTTGGTGTGTGTCTGTGGAAAATTATTAAAAACGTTAGCCATTAGCATCGGCATAAAAACAAGCCGGCGCCGACTGATCCTGTTTCTTGTGCTCATAAACGAGCGTGCGCACTCAAACTAATCCCGCTCACTCGAATTAATCTTCCCCGCTGTAAGCAGCCATTTATTTGTGAGTGCCACTTCATAGAGTACGACTCATTTTCTGACCCTTCACAGGAACGAATTAAAACTTCATGGCGCTGCGCGAGCCTAACCCTTTGTGAACCTGCAAAGCGCGCTCAAGTCTATTCAAGTGAAACTCGAGACTGCAACTGCAAATTTCACTTCCAGTTCCGCAATGTAGTTAGAAAGTTGATTAAAATAAAAGGCTTAAAAAAATGATTCTACCAAAAATTACAGACGTAAAAAAAAAACTACTGTGTTTTTACTGCGTACCTACTGTTAGTTAGTAAACAAAGCAAATAAAAATAAATTCACACTTTCAACTCAAAATAGTTAAACACAGATATTTTTATTTAGACGCTATGTTGCCATTTTCGAAAGATAATCAAAGTAGTTCTTGAAATGTCTGCTGAGAACCAATTGAGATAAGTCGTACTTCAGTTTGGAATAAAGAAGCAGCTATGCAATGGTAATAGTCTTATTGACCTTTTTTTATTTGTTCTCAAGTTTTAACACATTTTCGGCATCTTTCTCTCTTTCAAAAATTGCAGATGGTTACGGTATTTTACTAAAAATATATATGGTACTAAGTATGTCTGAACATACTGCGGTTATATCTTCCTCAAAACAGTACCTACGCATATTGCTGAGAGAAAATAATACCGTTGCTCATTATTTTTATGAAGATAGGTCTAATGTCGTATGGCGAAAAATGTTGGTACTTGTAGTCTATATGATATGTAGAGCTTCTTTGGGATACCCAATACCCGTGGAAATATTATGTGTGTGATTATGTAACACGTGGAATGTTGGATAAAAGATAGTGGAGTTCATAGGTTCACAGACTTGCCGGTTGTTGCTTGTTATTGCACATATTGAGTTGACTTGATGACCGTTTGGCGCAGATGCGTCGCAGGGCGTGGGTTCGATTCTCTTCTTTGTTTCGGGTCTGGGTGTTTGTCCGCGTAAAATTTATGTGTGTAAAACGCCTTTATAACACAAGATATTTCTATCTTAACCCTTATCAGTCGTAAGTCACTTCTCACGTGACAACAGTACTTTGTCGCTGCGGTCGTAAGTCACATAGGAGGTGACAAGACGAATAATTTGATAAATTCTTTTGCATATTCACCGGAACTAGCTACAACCTAGCGAGAATCACGTGTAAAAAGCTATCGACCGATAAGGGTTAAAATAGGGGCACCATTTTTTTTAATTAAAAAAAAAACATATTTATCCAATGTTTGACACGAAAGACATTTGGACTCGGAACAATTGCATGTGCTTTACAGAAATAGTGTGTCGTATTGCACGCGGAATATACTATACATAAGTCATAATTAAACAATCCAAATTAATATCTTAAACGCCGACACGGAATAATGCAATAGTGTCTGACCAAAGGCGTGTTTGTCCTGGGACATTCCTCGGTGACCCGCAGGATTGCGGCTCGCTCGGTCTACTAATCACAGTCCACTAACTAAATTGCCCATGCAAACTAATCAGTGTACTAAAAGAAAGAATTCCTTATTACAATGGAGCTTGCTTACTCAGTGTAGAAATGTAACAACAAAAATAAATATTGAAGTAAACTACTTAAATGACTGACTGCAAGTGCTGAGTTATTTTTTATTACATCTACCGTTTTATAAAAAAATGCTAACATAGTAAAAAGAAAATATTTAAGGAAGAATATTATAAGAAAAACATAATTATCCATGAGTCCATTCAACGTTACATCCTATTAAGCAAGCCACTGACGTCTTACTAATTAGATCCCTCATTATATTTATTTTATATTACGTTTTATCATTCATTACATAGTATTGTTCAGTGTTTTCTACGTTTTTACTGTCAAAACATTTTTTAAACAAAGGAAAATAAATATAAACATCACGAAAACCCAACCAAAGTGATATATGTAAATAATAAACAATACCACCACCCGAGGCAGTTTCGGACGTGTACTCGGAGGCAAGAGGATAAATGACAAATCCATGTATCACTCACTGTCAAGCGTTGACCAAATATGAGTCCGCTTTTAACTTTTTAAAAGACTGTCCGTTTTGCAAACTAAAAAGTAAAACTGAAATACACCTAATTCTGTTTTTACACGGTAGATTGGTTCCAGAAAAAACCGTGTAAAAAAAGACATTGATCATATGCAAAAATATTAACACATTTCAATTGCTCTGACCAGT
>DWHO01003940.1:0-11494 GCA_018247575.1 Eurytides lysithous rurik
TCAAAAATCTCAAAATTTCTACAGGAATGGGATCATGGCACTACCCACAAGATGGCAACAAGTCATCGATCAAAACGACACATACATATTATAAATAAATAAAAAAAAATACCTAAAAATATTTTCCTTTGTATGAACAATACGTAAATACTTTTGCCCCGACCTTATATATTGAAACTGGAAAGCAAAAACGCAGTAACCAGTAAAACCAAAATTATTCACTAGACATACACGAATCGACTTGGTTTAATTAATTGATTTCAACAATGTAATTAAAAAAAATTACTCCATGTGTCATTTACTATTGTATTGCTTCCCAGTGTATATATATAGTACATTCAGTAGTACTCTAGTTAATTAACCTGTTCCTTCGCTACTAAGGTGCGCAATAGCCGAAACTGGTCTGCGCCGAAAATGTACAAATCTCCCGGGAACAGTACTCTCCAGCAAGGTTTTAGTTACACTACAGCGCTCACATGAATTATTGATGTCGGCGTGGTGCACGCGGCGTATTCACGGTATCAATCGGGCACGTAGCCCCCGCATCGGCGCCCGGTTACATCATGCGATTGGAAAACTCGCCGCGTCCGAGAGGCCTAAAGATTTTAGGTCGAGACTAGACTGAGAATGATACTGTGCGGCATTAATTCGCCTCACGCAGCCCAAGCGACGCTTTCGAAAAACCTTTAAATTGACACGAGACGACATTAATGAGCCGAACCGAGAAAAGCCTCGGGACCCCGACCACTTGTGTGTGAGAGCACGCACACAGGAGTGCGGCGTATGCGGGCGCCGCGTCGAGCCCGAGCGAGTCAAAGGTGCCCCGGCGCCGTCGCCGACTCGTGCCCGTCTTTCGCACACATATCTCTTAAAGTATATTAGTACGATCAGACTCAATAGACGTTTAAAAAAAATAACGCCTTTAAATCGCAATAACAAGTCCTCAAGTACGGCGAGCGTTACTGCGTAGCGGCGTCATTAACAAAACACATTCTGATTAGCGTCGTAAATCTCCGTTACGCGCTGACCTTGAGTTTAATGTATCACTAAGACGGATTATATATTTTAGTCGGTCTGGCATTCGCACGCATTATAAATATTTGTAACGGCGATTATTTATTGGACCTTCGCTATATATTTTATTTGCAAATACCCTAGACCAACTCGTCGCCACATTGGCGCCGTTTGCCAATAAATTTAGGGCTGTCTCGAGCATTAAATGAATTCACAGATTGAATTATGAATATCGGCGCCGGTCCGTACCAGATCACAATCTTCCATAGTTAAGTGTACACAGGTCTGCTCATCATCTAGCTTAACAAGACTACCTATAGATATGCTTATTTTGTATATTGAATAGATAATCTCATGTAACCTCACGTTTTTGATATATGATTTGCGGTTCGGTCCGTGACATACTGTTTACGATGTTGGTTTATGCTCTTAAACTCTAGCGCTACTAATTCATTAGCGCTGCCGAAGAAGTTGCGAAATAGCGTGATGTAATTTCGTATGAACGTACTCTATGCTGATTCTATCAAAAGATTAGCTTAAAATGAACACTACACAGTGGGGTGATGCTGTAATTATATATGAGTAATCAGCATGGCTGAATATGCGCGACGGTACTTAAACACATTAAATCAAACAGCGCATCGTGGCGAGCAAAAGGGATAATAACCAATACTCGACGATAAGCGCTTTGAAAGCGCCGCGCGAAATGTCACCGCTCTCTCTATTTTCGTCGCGAGCAAATCCAACAAGAGAGCAAGCTATGCAAAACACAAATTCTGCCGTCGCCGTCTAGACGCCGATCCTGTTACGATTGAATAACACTTGATCCAATCAACCCGAATGGTGGGGTCGGGGAGGTCTTGCGAACCGCCTCGACCGAAGTCATATCGTCAATTGATCCAGCGACATGTTTTTATAACATACAGCCAAGCGCGGAGAAAGTGTTGATACAGCTATTTATGTACATGTGAAATTGTCTATGCCCCGTTCTATTTATTCCCTTCGCATTAGATATTTATACTTGACATCGCTGCGCACATACGCGTCTTAATTTATTACCTTTAGCTCATTGCTGATAGGCATGCGGGCCTTGTACTTTCGATAGGCCTACTATTATTAAGTTTCCTCGTAATAAATAGACTTACGTCTCCTTACAGCGCCCGATATTGTGCAAGAGGACAGCCCAACCGTCGTGATCACTGGCGGGGAGGAAGAAGAGCTCAGCATGAAGCGTAAGGGCTTACTATTTCTAAACTTTATAAAATAATAACAGCAGTAAGTGGTAGAGGAACTACATTTTGGATAACAGGATCAGCTTCGCGAATATTCAATTTTGTCCAGGTATAATGGAACACAAAAGTCCACCGATGGTAGCGGTATCCCAGCGCGTGGTAACGTCCTTCGTAATTGTGATGCTGTGAGTGTCTTCGGTGATGGTTTTTACCTGCTATCGGTTGACCGTGTGCTTCGATGTGAACTCTTAAAAAATAAGTTCAATAGCGGGCAAAGCTTTTAAGAAGCCATTCCATTTCATTAAAAACCCGCGTGATGCATCTTTATTGGTATTTTGCCGGTTTAGTTGGTTTTGTTTGTTTGTTACTTTCAACTACAAAACTAGACTAACAAATATATGAAATATTGTCACAGACTTCGGAGCTCTCCTATCTGGACGGTCACCGCTGTGCATAAGGCGAGATGATATGACGGGTGTACCCGTCGCCCCTGGGGTGGCTACCGCCCGCTTCACATTTCGTCGACGCCATCTTTACTGGTCTATTCTTCTGGGGCCTTCGATCACCACCCAGCCCCGTGCACTCTCGTTCCTCGACAGAGGCGGGCGGATGTTACTTGAGCATCCGTTGAAACGGTCGCCTGGAATTCACGCTACGTATGAGGAGAAAACTGATAAGGTAAATAGAAAAGCTCGTGTGGTTCACTGTTGAATTGTCCCGTAGATAATATTATTGTAAAATAGTTAAAAAGTATAGATTGAAAAGGAGATAAGAAATTAGAGTAATTAACAGTAGATGAAAAAATTATTAATGTACGATCGGTCACTGATTATTTGTGGGTTCTCATAACAGAACACAAGTAACCAGTAGTACTTGAATAAAGAGAATAGTATATTATTTTATTATTATATGTTACATAATTTTAAAATTGTTATATATTTGATAAATTACATAAATTAAATTTCTAAAACAATAAACTTTGTAAAAAAAGTAGCTCAAAGTCAGTCCTGTTTGAACTTTTATTACGAGTCAAAAATTCAAACAGTACAAATGTGATCCTTTCTTTTTTTCTTGTATCGTTCTTTGAAAATTTAAAGTGTTCTTTTTTCTTTTGCAGTTATGTGGTGTCTGGCGTCGGGTGCCAAGGGAGTATAAGCGTTTATTAAGAGATGGGTCTCTTTATGTGGCTTTGATTTGGGGCGACGAACGTAATAATTCCATGGACAAAGCTTTAAGTGGACGAATAAATAGGTATGTGTCCGACACGCATCATTTGTGTCGTTGTGCGCAGATTAATTTATTATTAACCTTTTTGTTATTACACCAACAACACACGAGGAATATAAGAGTTTCATCATCAAGGATTTAGTTTTAGTGACACATCTGACTAACTTTTTCGTTGGATTGTAGTGAAGCATTATTCTTTTGAAAAAAATAATAATTGTAATAATTCCAAAGTGCAAAAAATGTATTTCGATGCAAACTGGGTTTTTAGGACTAAAGCATTTTTTTCCGAACAGGTGATAGAATCATTAGATGTCAAAAAGCGATTGTAAACCAATCCAATTTTGAATAAAGAATTTTGCCTTTGCTTTGACTAACACCAAGCTCTTCAAGAACCAGTTCAAGACTCTTTGACTTTGCGCTATGCCCGCTACATAGAAATGTTAGATGGTATACTAATTATAAAGCTTGCACACTACTGATCAAACCGAAACATTGTATTGCTTGCACATTACTGCTCAGTTGTAGAAAAACTAAGCGGAGTCTGCCACAGAGTCCTACCATTTAGAACAGGGTTAGGCAACTACGGATTGATCATCTGACTGCCTGAAAAATATGCCATCCAGTGGAGGCTTGGCGGTGGTTTAATGTCACCGCCTCTGCGCCGGATCTCTTACCGGTCGTGTCTTAAAGTAAAAGAAGAGTGAGTGCACCTGGGTCTGCACAAACGCTTATGCATTATAACAATATCCTGCACAGTTGGCTGATCTAAAATTGATATAGAGGGACATGTTTTATATTATTATTAGATAATAGGTTAAAAAAAATATTAATGTGTGACGAGACATTCCCGCCATTTTACAGGTATCCAGCTTTGTCCACGGAAATGTTCACATCGCTGTTGGAGCCGGAGCACCCGCCGCTTTCAATCGGCAATGGGGCTTGCGACGACTATCGTCTTCCGGGGCAGGAAGGTGGCTGGTGGGGAGGCACCGCTATAGTCACAGGGGCTGCAGGGGCGGCCCCTAGCCTCCACTTGGCCATCATTTACAACGGCATATTCACACCGAGTGCTCGAGACCAGTCCGTCAGGGTTTTACTCACATTACCTGAGCGAAACCAGACCATTATCGACGAGGTAAGCGTCATTTCTAGTTGTTATGTGAGAAAGTTGCAAATATGTAGAAGAATCAGTGAGATCAACTTTTTTCTTTAAAAATAAAATTAATTTTTGCTAAAATTCCGCGTGGACTGTAATTATTCTGTGATTAACTAGCTGACTGATTTTTCTAAATCGATTCACGAATCTTTAACTAAGGAATTTTTAAATGGTTTACTATAACTTAATTTTTAAGTTATGACGGCAGCTATGCACCGATATAAGTTTTATCTATATTTTTTCAGCCATTCAGACGTTCAAATAAGAAAGACACACTCACACACGAATACTATTCCGATATTTTATTAGATGTGTCATATTGTTCAAAAAAAATTAATTTCGCTTTCCCTTCAATCACTCGCTTTTCCGAGCTGGAAATGCAAGCTTATTATAATGTACTCTGTGTAGCCTAAACAATTAAATTTAAATCCTAAACAATGTTAATTTATCACCCCCTTATTAACATTTTATCACAGAGGTAAGAAAATGTTGTAAATCTTGTGTTTGAGTTTATAAGAAATATTTATTAAATAATTAACACGGAATGGGAATCAACCGAAACTCGATTGTTAGGAATTATATGAATGCATCTTTTTTTAATTTAACAACACAACCTTTTTTGAAAATATCAAGAAGCTTGTTAATGTAAATGAAAAGCGGTATTAATGTAAAAGTGTATAGTCTATACTATTAGTTTAAATACTTATAGCTTACTTCTCATAAAACATGAGACTTTGCAACTTTGAAGAATGAAAAATGAATGAAACTTTGAATATGAAATAAATGATATCGGCTACAATAATATAACTGTTTTTCATTTAGATCCAGAATGTTCCGAAGCCGGGATACGAAATGAATGTACTGGAGGTGTCTACGCCGGTATCGGCTGCCGAATTAAGGTCGTTGTCACGCGGAAGGCTTTTGCTGACGGTCGAGGAGATTGGGACGGTTGACCGACGCATATCCGGACCAGTGCGTCAGAAAGCCGCGTGCGAAGTTTACCATGCGTCTCTGATAGCAGAGAGGGCACCAGCTTCGCCCGCCCCAGAAGGACTTGCCTTGATTTACATTGACAAAGAAGGATCTCTTGTGTATGACATACAGGTATTAATGAGTTTTAACCTTTCTTCGTGATTTGTAAAAGTAACTAGACTAAAATGAAAGAAGCTTACTAGCTTACTTTTATATACAACTAATTTTTATAGGCAGCAAAAAGACACGAAATTTTGCGTTCACATGGATTAATAATTTTGATTCTTTTAGGTTGACAACTTGGGAATATCCGACCCCAAGATAACGTTAGTTGAGGAGCAAGGCAAGCGACATTCGCAAGTGGAAATCTTGGATACCCGAGTAGGTGTTCTGGCGCGTCCAAGCGCCCGTATCTTCCCGCCGTTGTATGAAGATCAGCTGGCTGTCCATATTGGCGCTGATGCAGGTAATGATTTTTTAGTCGAGAAATTTAAACATCAGTATTCATTATTGAAATCGTGGTCGTAGACCTCAGTCTTCGAAAAGTTTTTAAAACGCAGAATTAAAGATAATGACAAAATGCTACTAAAACTTTAAGTACAAAAAATTTTATATGTTGTTAAGTTTAGGGTTTAAAACATTCGTTCATTAGTCATTCACATAAGTTGCTATAGTATGACCCTTCTGGAATCACACTAAATTACCGTAACTTATGATTTGAGAAGAATCTCATCAATGAGAGAGATCAAAAGAGGTTTATAATGGAAACCAGATTGAATAATGAATCACAAGTATGTGCTTGTTAGATGTCAAGTGAACCGCCTGCTATTCGTTAGATGTAGGTTTAGGTTTTCTTTTTATTATGCTTTGATGAATAATCTATTATGGCAGAGGAAGTGGGAGTCGAAGAAAATAGATGCAATTTATGGTACGCAATACACGCATAACCTATTTTACTAGTGCTCGTTTAGTTCTGCGTGAACCTCGCTGTATCAATATGTTTTTGATTTCAGGACCGCCGATACTCCGTGGGAGGCTTCTGTCGCGATCTCTTCCAGACGCAGCAAGTGCAGGTCCTGCTTTGCTTAGGCGGACTGATGCACGAACACCCACTACTGTCACCCCCATGGCCGGCCTAGCGTGGGTTTCTGTCGACGCCCTTTGTGGAGTGCATTACGAGGTATAAGTTATATTTGTTTTATAGACTTTTAATTTTGAAATATCTTTGATCAAATTCAGGCGTAACGTTAGCATTGCTATACTACTTTTTTCTTGTAAAACAACGCGGCGATTGGGTATTTTACGTAATAGTATGTTGACACTGTTATACATGAACTCTACTATAGCACCAATAACACGACGTTAAATACTAGCTAAATAACAGATCCCTCTCCAGGATGATTTGTGAGCCTATTGAAAAGAACATTCAAACTTCAAGACAGTTAGGCCTTTTCAATTAAAAAATGAAATCAGTACCCAGGTATACCGGGAGGCAGAACGAGACTAGCTCTTCCTGTGTGATTGGGGCCACAATTATTAGTTAAAACAAGTTCAAATTTTGATAAAGAAAATAATTGAATCTTGCTTGATCTTGGCTTGAGACCTTATAATTGTATTAGTCAGTACGAAGGCATGCAATTAGCTCTTGCCGTGTAGATCAACATTAAGACCAAGATCATTTAAAATTTATAACTTTCAACTCGACAGTCGGTTCTCAGTGTTTAATGAAGTTCCACTCATCCTGGTTGTTTTGCTTTAAAGTTTCATATAGAAGAAGTACATATATCCCAGGTGGTTGTGAGTTGTGCATTTGCCCCGAAGGTGCTCAATTGGACTTTAGGTGTCTTGACACTTGACACGTCTTTTAGGTGGTTGTTAGCGGTTCGGCGGGCGTATGGTCCGCGTGGCTGGAGGGGTATGCGGGTGGTGGTGGAGGGACCCGGCCTCTCACCGGCGTGGAGGGATGCGTATTGGAACCGACGCCTGTAGAAATGGCCGCCTTGCATGCTGGTGCCGCTTATCTAAATGTGCGGGCAGCGGACAACGTCACGGAAGTTCTGCGCACGCGAATACCACAGGTACATATTAAAACGACGCCTCTGAAATTCATTCAAAATGTGCAGTTCGAGGTTTAACGCCCTCAGACAAGTATAATGTCATATATCATCCACGTGTGGTCAAAGTGACGATAGAAAGTTAAGTTTTCTACTGATTCAGGCCCAATGAAGCTTATATTGTCTGCGGAGTGAAACCAAAAAAGACCGCCCCTGAAGAGTTAATAGTATGGTAATTGGTATGGAAGTATTGTAAGAATTAATAAAAAAAAATCTGTAGAACAAAGGCCTGGAATAGAGACGAGTTAATCGGCCCGATGGTAAACGACACACTCGTTTACAACAACACAGTTGTTTGAACTACAAGAGATCCGGAGAACGGCTTGGCTTTGTGCTAGGTAAATCGCCCAGGGGTTCTAGATGTTTAATTCTATGTCTAGTAATCATGCTAGAAGTATTCCCATTTTAACTCAAACAGCAGTATTTGCAAAACACTACATTACTTCTTCGTGTTAAAATAGATGCAAATTCAGTAGAATTTTTACCTTTCAACTTAGAGTATCCATCCCATAAAATAAAAATCTTAAAGTTGAATGGTTAAAAAAAATGTTTGCGGAACTTAATGAAGCCTTACATAATATTGTGATGTAAAATATTTATGGATTATAAATTATGTTTTCGTATATTATTATATTATATTTATGGATTATAAATATATTTAAATAGAATCGATTCGAAAAATGAAAAAAGTACTGTATAATTAATTGTATTCTTTAATTTTTTTCTAGACGTAAATTGTTGTTAATGGTACTTTTAATATTTTTACACGCTACCAAGGTAGAAGAAATAAGGTAAGTTTAAGCCGCTGTAATTAATTACGTACAAGGCGTGAATTCAATAAATTAACAATGGGTATTTTCTCGAGCAGTATATATAGATATAGATGTACATTAACAAAAATATAAACATACACATAAATAATTTAATGGTAGTGGAACGAGATATCCACCATACATCGCAAGTCATCTAAATACAGATGATACGAGAAGTCGATACAAAAATCTTTGAGAATTGACAAAATTATATGGGAGAGTAAACCGCCTTGCGGAACGCCTGTTGCGATATCAGTCCATTTTGAGGAACTTTAGGGAGAGGCCGTACAAATGCTTGTTTCAAGTTGACTGTGTACCGCCTACTGCTACACAAGAATATTATTTTCACCTAGGACGCGTAAACAAAAGCTTTAAAAAAAAGTTTTCCTGAAAAGTATGAATTATCTATTTGTAAAGTTATTCACGCTTTGTAAGGAAACATAAGATCAAAAAACTTACAGTATTCATTCTTTTCTAATTCGATAAAAAACTCACTAGATAAGCGTGCCGCCATCTTGTTTGCCGACCGTGCCATGGACTTCGGATAACGAGCTCGGCGCGAGCTATTCACCGACGCATGTAGAAGCGCCACCTCCAGACAACTCGGTAACCAACACCGCTTCGTGCTACTACGCTGGCCGTTTTTACGAGGACGGCGCGCAATGGATGGCTACTGAGGTAAATTATAAATTTGTGACTTTAGTACTAGGACTTATATCTTATGGCTGAGGCGAGGAGCTGGATATCTTTAGGCTATTCATAAGAAAGAAAGTAAAGTGTACTACATACAATTCCCAAGTACAAACAATTTATTTACGTAATGTAAATATTGTGAGATTAGGAAAAGTCAAAGGCTAGAATAAATTTTATAAGCACAACAAGATACGGAAACGTTTATAATTTATGGAATTTCATATTGCGAGAATGAAATACTTTCGGATAACATTTTTGTGACCATTTGACAAATTATCACAACCATCAGATAAAGATTCTATGATGTTATGACGCGCTTGCTAAATGGATTTATGTAAACATTTCCAGTCCTGCCACATGTGCGGATGCGTGCATGGAGTATTGCGTTGCGACCCCGTACGTTGTCCGCCTGTTAATTGCGCCGTGCCGACCATCCAACCTCCCGGACAATGCTGCCCCATTTGTACAAGTAAGTTTATTAATATTAACGTTGTTATCTTTTGGCCAACGAATAAGGTTTCAGTAGAACTGAATGTCATTGGACCACGACTAAGTGGAACGAGTTTGTTAAAATATTTAATACTGGTACTGTACCACACCGCTAGATGACATTTGCCCTGGTGTCAGAGATACCAATTTAACGATATTAAATTTTACACCAGACTCGACCACGGCTGTATGGAACGAGTCACACGGCTGCCATCTGGCAGGGCAGTACCACGCACCGGGGTCCTCCTGGCATCCTTACTTAGTACCGGATGGGTACGACCTGTGCGCGGTGTGCACCTGCGAGTTCGCCACACGGCAAGTCCGGTGCCCTCGCGCTCGCTGCCCGCCACTACGCTGCGCCGAGAAGGACGCCTACCGGCCCGACAAGAAGGCGTGCTGCCGCGTGTGCCCTGAGGTGAGTCTTATTATGTCCGAGATATATCTTAAAATCCGGACTCCCCCGTAGCCTAGTGGTATAGGCTCGCGCTTTACAAAACGGAAGTCATGGGTTCGAATCCCGCGGAGGGCAAAGTCATGGCATTGTGTTGTTGTTTCTTAGTTGGATTAGGCTATTACGGGCTGATGCACCGGTTGCCTGAAAAGTAAGATGATCCATACGTCGGATGGGCATGTAAAATGTCGGTCCCGGCTTCTTGTCGACGCCATCTGGCGGTGGATTGGAGAACTCGTTATTAAGAGGTCGGTTTAATGTCACCGCCTCTGCGCCTTATCTCTCACCAGTCGAGTCGGTTATCCGTCCCATCGGGCTATGAGAGTAAAAGGAAGAGTGAGTGCACCTGCATCTGCGCTAACGCTTGTGCACTATAATATATCCTGCGCACTTGGCTGATCTCTTGTAGATCGACCGCCGTGGCTGAAATCGGTCGGGAGGTATCATCATCATCATCATCATCGTATCTTATAATATATCTTAGGGTTTGTCACAAGCTGCATGGCGGTGATCCAATCCATTTTCTATATGCCCCTCTAGTAGGTGATCTAGGACCACGAAGAACGCTTTTGTTGATACCGTTCGACTGGCATGGTGTACTTTAATCCTTAAAAAGGGTCCTGGAGATGCATCAAGAGATTTGTATACGCGGAATTGTCAAAATTTCTCTTTGCGTGATTAGCGTCGGCTCCTCCTTTAAGTTGATCAGGCTAACAAGTAGAGAGGTGAAGGCAAGGTAATCATCATGGCCATAACCCTCTCCAATAGCAGGCCACTGAGTTTGATCTACAGCTCTTCGTTTCCATCCACTGCCAGTTAGTTTTCGAATTGCGTGCCTCGTTTCCACCTGGTATAACGCGTATTCCAAACTACTCCTAAGATTAGTATACTGTTTAAGGTAGACTGAAGGCAATTTCACCGATACGCTTTACTTGTGTATACTAAATTTCTATGGTGTCGCCCCGCTTGGGAACTCCCCTTGGGTAGCGCTCGCCCAAGCGGCACCGCACCGCTGCCCATTACTTGCCCCCTTTTTGCTAAAAGGGGCGCAGTGGTGGGGGCCAAATCGGCCTTAAAGCGCGATAAGAGCCAGCCAAAGTAAGCTTAGTCCAGCACCACTCACTCCCAAAGCCGGAGGAACCTCGGTCTCCAAATGCACCGGGTGTGAGGAGGTGCTGCGCGGGCAGCGCTGCAGCTGGCGTCCGCCACCTAAGACGCACCGGAGCCTTACTCCGGTCGCGTCGTTAGGCCCACCATCATGGCGGACAGGCGGGGGAGGGGTCCCCCGCCCATACCCAGGCCAAGGCGCGGGAGAGCGCAGGGCGGAGTCGTGG
>DWHO01003941.1:0-11492 GCA_018247575.1 Eurytides lysithous rurik
AACATTTCAAGCGCTAGAAATTTTAATCAATATTTACTTTAAAATAAAAAAGAATCTTGTGGAAGTTTTACCAAATTTAATAGCGCCATCTATGCTAGCTGGTCAAAACTAGTAGGACGGTTTTATTTAGATACGCTACTGAACGCTAGATGGCGGTACGAGCATCAAATTTTTAACGATGGATGTATCGATTTAATTAATGCAAAAAAAAAATTACAGATTTATAGGAAAGTACAAAAAGAAAAAATAATGTTACTAGAATGACTTTCTATAGTTATGGGTTATATGGCAAATGATAATATGATAATGCGATAATGAATTCTGAATAATAGAATTTCATGATAGCCTTGCCAACATATTATGTAAAACTTCAAACCCTGAGGACGATCTGCTCTCACTTAACGAGGGTTAGGCGAGATATCGGTGTCTATTATTATAATACCATTTAACTTTTAAAAAACTTTTGTGTTGCCCCGATTTGCATAGCTGTTTCACTAAAACCTACACCTAAAAGCAAACGATACTGCTCTAAGGACAATGTCCCTTTTTCTTTCAAATAACGTCCATTTTCAGATATAAACGAAAAATCGATAATTATGAGAGCGTGAAATTCGATAAAACATATCTGACATTATTTTGCGGTAGGTTAACCTTTTTTATTCCTTATTAATCATAGTAACCCCCGCCCCTCCTATCTATGCTTATTTCCTACGTCATCACGATTTTAAGAGAATTATATTGGTGTTATACTGTTTAAATTGAAGTGATATTTGCATCTTTTAAATCAGCAAAAAACTGCAATTCGGGTACACTTTTTCTTCATTAAAAATGGTATTACAATGATAACTACGTCTATGTCTACCATTTGGTAACCTATTATTTAGCTAATCGTATGTAATGTGACCCAAACTCTAGACTAGCGCTTTGAAGTTAGTTTGGAAGACAAATTATGATAGAAAATCCACACTTACGTGTCAATATCACTCGAAAATCAATTTCAATATTCAATCTTCCTTTGAAAACTTTTGACCCATCAAATAATCGTAACGTGTAAATAAACGAAATTTTTTATCAACGATTGTGTGTTTGTCTACGTGTGTATTTTTCAAAAGGCCGCGTTCTTGCAATGTAACAAATTCCACAAACGTAGCGTATCCTCTTAGTGGTATAGACAGACATATGGGAAGCGACATATCTGATGTCTTGTGATACACCTGGTTTGTACGCTGTAACGTAATGAGCATTAAAATGACGCTCGATGACAGTTTGTGAAAGATCCGTATACCGATTTTCTTTCATGCATTGGGCCTCATTAAAAATAATGATTATCTAAGTAGTATAAACATGTCACTGGGCGTCATTTTAGCATTGTTTGACTCACTGTGTGCGCCGTAGACTGTCATTGTACCTGTAAACAAAAACGTAATGTTGGTTAGTTATATATCATTTGTACCATTTCAACACTATTGCATTAAGTAATATGCAAGTTGTTTTGTAAAATCAAACATTTTAATTTTTTTTAGAGATCTTTCCTCAACTTTTAGCTAATTACAAAATTTTGAGTCATTGTGGTGTTTTTAAAAGAATTATAAGTATATATGCCTGTATATATTAAACCACCGAAGAGTATTATACCGATAGACAATGGTTACAATAATATTTTTGCAATTGCATGCAGCTGTAGACTGAGAGTTTAACTCGTTTAATGGATCACGGACACATCTAAAACTCACATTCGCGAATCTGTTTCTCACGTAAATATCGACGCTGTTACTTCGCTCAGTGAAAGCCAATTTGCGTCCAATCGAATATCAACGAAAATCGCATGAGCCGACCACTCAGTCACTTAGCATTATTCGCGGAGACATGCAACGGAGGCCGCATGCCATTTTCGACTTTAGAGCAATAAGCGAGATCTGTTGGCGATTTAATGTCAGCACGGCGAGAGGTGCGCTGCGGCAATTATTGGCATTTGAGCATCTGAATAAACCCAGTCTCGTGCTGATCAATTGTAAGTTTTTACTGTGCCATTTACCTAAACATAGCCGAGTGTACTAAGGGGCCGTCACAAATGCACGTAAACCTACCTATCATGCGTATTAGCAATAGTGCGTGCGTGTGCATGGCAAAAACAATAGGCCGCAACATGTTACCACATGCATATTAATATGTATTTGTCCTTTTAAGTCACTACACTCTGGGCGTCTTTAAATCGCATAACAAAACATCCAACTAAGGAACATCTGTAAAAACATATACTCTATTTGTATGTATATATTGATAGTACCGATGGAGCAGGGGTTTGATTGATCTTTTTGCTAACTGCGATGAGGCGATTTGTCGTAAGTTCTTTTCCTCACATGGGTCAAACATTTGGAAACACAAATAGTTCCTAATTTGGGTATATTTTGTGCCCGCGATGTGGAGAAAACAATATTAAACGATAGCAACGAATAACATTATTAGATAATAACGAATAACATTAACGTTAATAGTAACGTTAAAAGTAAGTAGTAGAAAATAATACTAAAAGTTGGTTTGATAATGGCATTTAAAGAGGACTCACTAAGTAATCGCTATTTATTCTTCCATTTTTGAGTGGAATTTAGTTGATTGACTCGTATATGGGATAGATATCATTGTGTTATATCTTAACATACTGTAACGACATTTTAAAAGAGCAACTGTTGAGTTTCTCGCCGGCTCTCCACAGCAGAATTGCATTCCGAGCCGGTGGTAGCTTCCTCACCAACTGATATGTAAAAATGACGATTCAAAAGTGCTTGTAAAGGCCTATTTGAATAAAAATATTTTGACTTGAATTGATTTTCTCGAATACTACTACAATATTATAGAAGCGTTTTGCAGGATTTATGGCCACGTAAATCTTGACTGACGGAGTTTTGCTCGTTCACTCAAGTCTCCATTATACTTTAAACGTATTCACGTCTGAATCGATGTAGATCAAGTCGTGATTATTGATTGTAGAGTTAATGTCGACTAATGCTGGTCGACTATGATTTCCAATTAAGCAAGCAGTGTCCTTACTGCAAACTATTCCGTTGTCATCGCGTCGCGTGTCCGTCGAACATTTCGATGCGAATTCATATTCTATCAACCCAATTAAAGCGATATCGCGGGTATTATGACTTACGAAAGGCTTTGTGAAATCCTATTAAATTAATTACCCAACTAAATAAATTAAATGAAAAAGGAAAATAATACACTTTAGCCTCGTCAAAATGACAGAGCATGATACATTGAAATGAATACGTGATACAACGAAAGCTTGTTTTACATATTGCCGCTTAGGACTTAGTGTGCTTTTAGTTACATTCTGTATGCGAGGTTATTTTGATCTGATCGCCCACAAAGATAAGTCACTAATATGATGAACACGGTTCGTTATCAATGTAAACGGGTTCGCATTGTTTCGTGTTAGGAATGGGATTGGCCGAAAGTTGACTTTTATGGCTATCTATATAAATAGACAAAATTGTTTCTCACTAGGCAATATTTTACATGATCAAGATCTGATTGAGAACAAGCCGTGACCGTAATTTCAATGTGGATCGCACCTTAACCGCTTGATGAAACAAGCTGGTAACAACACTTACGGCATTAATTACAGTCGCGTTCACAAATATTGCCCCGACTGTAATCCGATTTAAAGTAAAAGGCACTCATGCCAAATATACACTATTTTAACACATTCACTGTTGACCCAAAAAATTGTTCAATACAGTGATGCGACTTTCCACACGCTAGGCGTGTTGTTTGTGACAAAACACATATATGTGTTGCCCGCACGGGCGACCCGACAGGAAAACACACTGGTGTGTTTACCGCACTGCGAGACGCTATTTATTTCGAACACATTTGTGTTAAGCCGCACGCGCGGTTCGGAATTTTTTCACACAACGGTTGTGTTTCAGCGATGAATGTGTTAAAGACTCATCAATTGACGGCACTCGAAAGTAATAACACCGTTCCACTGCCTTCAGTGGTGGAGTTATGCAATGAGGGTATCGCCTAGTGCCCCTAGGGCGGTCCGAGAAGCCTCGTTCCAGTGGTCGTAAACATATACCAGTTAGTTTCGACAGATCGATAGGCTTTAAGCGGACTGTACACTTATCTCGGATCATGTTTCCAGTCTAAGTAGTCCGGGGCGATAAAGCAAACAGGCACAGTCTGGTTTTCGTCCATGCACAAATGTCAGGATATAGACACCCACGCAACAACTAAGTACTCTTTACCGGCATACATTGAATTTAGAATAACATAACCTCTATCTAATTAGTTAGATAATAATATTATAAGCTCAATAGTATAATGTTAACATAGGAGTACAAGTAAGACAGTTTAAATGTTAACGTAACGTTTCTGGCCATAGATCTGTTTAATAACAGTAAAAATAAATGTAAAAAGGAAGTCATAAGTCAAACTTATAAATATTAAAAATATTAACTTATAACAATCACTGTTGCAGACTATTTTTTATGTTATTTATGGTTCTTCCTTTTATTTCGTAAATTTCCGTTCCTGTTTCATTTGGTAAATGCTAAAATTGTATTTAATTAGTAGCGTCAATAACGCGTGCAACTTTTATATTACTTTTAATGTCACTTTATGTTTATGTGGCAAACATTTTCTATGGCAGACGAATAACATTTTGAAATGTAAGAATACCCTACCTTATTGAGTTTACCATGGTCGTCCTTGAAGATAAATAAAAAAAAACCGTCCACGCCTTGGTCTTTTGGATAATGGTGCATTATTATTCTTCTTTAAAAAAAAAAACAAACAAGAAATAGCCTTGAGGCCCTATTGCGCATATCTTTTAGAGAACACAATTGCAAGGCAATCCACTCGTGTCTGCTAAAAAACAACTCGAACTCCATTCTGTTCCACAAGTTCATCTTATAATCCGTCTATACGAAACAGTGATAATTAAATCAACCTAGATCGATAATTATTTAAGCTGTTAAATTAATTAGATATTTAATTAATGATAAGACATGATCAAATGTAGTTGAGTTTACCGCATCAGAACCTAAAAGACAAGTTTTACAGCAGTCGTGGACCAAATTCATCTTATAATCGTCCAGATTGATGGATTTCACTGGATTATACACAAATTGCCTTTTCATAAATAAACGATATATATGCGAACACAAGTTTTCAGTTTCATACTAGATAACATTTTTGTAGCAAGTAAATAAAACGTATCGTATGTAAAAAATAATAAATCGGTACCTTATTATCATCGTCATGCGTAAGGTACTATATATAATATAGTACCTTAATCATAACGGTGATCAACTCTCTTCCTCCTCTTCCATCTCTCTCCCATAAATTTCCACCGCAAATGATGGTTCTCTTTTCAACTCTTATGATTTTGCAAATGTCCACGGACAGCGATGATCGCTTACCACCAACCGCCACCAGGTGAGCCGCTTGCTCGTTCGTCTCCTACTTCATAGAAATATAATTAATAATAAAAAAATTGGTACAACACCAGAACTACATAATTGCCAAGATATATTCGGCCTTATCTTTCTTCCACATCTCTTACTTACCAACCCTAAGATACACTACGCTCATTATTTCTTTCGACGAGACAGTTTTATAGAGATGTTTTCGCTCTTTTCCTACGAACTCAAGGCAGTATAATTGCTGAACTGGTTACAAAGTCTATCATTATTACCAGGCGATGCTGTGGTAAGTATTAAACCAATTACCTGGCGTCTTATAATAGACGCTGCAAGGTGGTTAAACATGACCGTCCTCCGGCCGCCTTAACAATTTCTGCGTAGTAAATATTTCTCGGTCGTACGTACGTGTACATACCAGTATATACGATGACGTTGAATCGCTTAAATTTTTTACACGTGAAATAATCATTAGTAACACGAGCGCGCTCTGTGTGTTCTGGATAGTCGACAGTTCTCAAAACTTGTCATCGCAACCAAAATTTGCGAGTAAATTAGTCAGACTGTGAATAGTTTCGTATTTAATGATCACTAAAAAAATAATAAGAGAACAATGCTCAGAATTGTAAAAGCTAAAAAATCAAACTAAATTATTTATTTCCATATTCAAATAATTCAGCCAACTTAAGCTACGAAGCGAATCGAATTCCTGGTCACAAGTTATATATGAATACTGTTGTGTGTTGAATACAATGTGGCTTCTAGTACACAATATAATTATAAGCTAGTGCTTTGTAATATACCACCCATTGTCAGCGGCGGACGCAGGCTGGGACCACGGAGTGCACTGGCCTATTAAAACCATCTCGAATCTTTCCCTCGATGTGTTATTTGCCTACACCGTAGAATACATTAAAATGTACGTAATGTTTTAAAAAACGATAGGGACGAAAGTCGTATATGGATCGTATGTGGGAGGTTTCATGTGCATATTGGCGGCACTATATGAGAAAACAACAGGATCGATAAACGCGTCATGTCGATCTTAATTGGCAATTGATTTGCCAAGTCTTGGCATTTGCAAAGGTTAATTGAAAATCAAGGTCACTAAGGAGGTGGATCGAAGGCGTGCCTGTAATTTGCTTTGCCAGATAGCAAACCTATTGTACGGTGAAGTGGCTTGTCCCTCGTATACAGAACTAGAAGTACCAACAAAATTAATAAAAAAAGGGAAAATTGGAAAATGAACATATAATAATTAAAATTGTTAGTGTTCTATCCGTTTAAACGTAAATAATGAGGTATTTATATATAAATTATATAATATATTATATCATGTGACGATTGCTATAAAGTTATTCTTAGTTCGTTATTTCAATGGTATACGATTATTGATCAGACAGAAATCAAAAATAACGAAACAGTAAACTCCACATATATATATAACTGATATCGTTTCTGGAAGCTGTAATACGAACAGAATAATTCATCAGAATAATCAACATTTAATATTGCATGTGCGGTCCGATTCGATAAGTTTCGAACTTTCTTTCTATACGAATACGTAGTCACACTGGCACTGGTATATTTCGATTCAGTGTTCCTTTCGTGTTTAATCAAGAAAATCGGAAAGCGTCTTCTGGTATGTAACGTGATGGCACGTTACGTCGTAATTTTCGAATACTTACTTACTTTCGTTGCTCTGAATTGCCTAATTCGGACGGTATATTTTTTTTTATGCGGGAATCATCAATTGTCACAGAATCAGAACCTTTTAAATCGGTAATACTTTTTTCCGACACTTGGATTAATTTTTTCTAATCTGTACTGTTTTCGATCTCTTACAATGCATTTAAAACAGTATCGGTTTCAATAAACTTAAATATAATGTACAACATATCGTGCTATTCTCATTTATAATTTAACTATAATTTGAGCTTTATGGATGTGTCTTACAAAGTATCCAAAAATTCGCAAGGAAAGCGCTCGTTGCAGCTGAATGTTTAAAGTAATTTATTTCAACGTCACACTTCAAAATAATATGAAACCACTGTTGAAAACCATTTAGAGCGCTAAAATCAAATTATTTCTCATACAATTTTAAGTTAGAAAAATCATATTTCACCTGCGACTGAATTGAAAGCACGATTTTGCTCGAGAGATGAGATTTTACTTCACGGTTAAATTTCCATATCTGAAAAATATCAATATCTGATCTGATCGATCTCAATTTACTAAGGGGAATTGGAATATATTACTGTTAATAATATACAAGACTAAGTGCATTCCCACAAAAATATACGAGCTTTGAATATTTAAATCTTTGTTTACGTGGGTAAACGGAGATATAAACACTAAAAACTTAATCATAAAATGATAAACAGTGATATGGTTTATTAATTATTTTCATATTGATTAAAAAATACGCGACTATTATTAACATCATCCGTGAGAAAATGGGTATGTAAATTACTAACAGCGGTATAATTCCACGAGATTGCCATTTGAAGTATATATATTTTAATATTTCATTATAAGCAAATATAGTTTTATTATAAATTAATTTGAACATACAACATGGACTCACTGCGATTAACGTAAATAATGTAACTATCATATGCCGCTAGCGACTTGTTTAAAATTAAAATGCGAAATAACACGATTTGTTTCTTTCTTATGTGGCAAATACTTTAGTGTTTTTAGAATCGAGACTGCGCCGACCCCAGCCAGCGGGATAAGGGCAGGAGAAAGAAGAAGAATGGAGAAGACATTTTTGTATTAAAAAATAACCACTATTAGGAGATAAACCATTATATTATTGACTACGACTTGGTCACTAAGACATGGCTGAATACATACAAATAATAAATTACTTACTTGGCAAATCGTAACGTGTCTCGTCAAAGGTAAAAAAAAATAAGGGGTTTTTGAGTAAAATTTCTAGGACTAAACTAGGTCTTCTTTCACATCGATGATAGCACAACTTACCTTTCCGAAGAACAATTTCTTATTTAATACATTTCGGTAGTTAATTAAACAATGGGCAAAAATTCATCGTTCAAATAGAATCTTCTTGAAAATTTGTAATTCATGTAAACAAAGTAGTCAGGAACTGCCAAAGCGTAAAGCATTCATAAGCAGAAGAATAAATCTTGCTTTTTTTTTCTCAAGTGCGACGTGTAAATCTCTAGACTGGCTAGGTATGCTGATAACTGGTTTCGCCGATGCCCGGCGCAAGTTTAAATGCACCGCCTTGTTTATTGTACGGGTAAGTATTTCAGTACAGAGAATACCTTTTGCACAGACATACAACGCGTTGTTAAACATTGACTTGTAGCGCTATGGCAAAGGAGGATCATTTACAGATACAAATTGGGCAATTTCTACATTCATTCGAATTTATTCGTGAAAGGCGATTGATTATATTCTTTTTGTCAGATCACTTGATCATCAGCATTGTAACCTTTAATATATTAATGTATACTTTTACCTGTACATGAAATAATGTTATATGGGAATTTGAGAGAGACTTTTTTGCATATAAGCTTAAATTAACTTTTAAAATGAGCTCCTGAAATCCTATTGTAATATGAAAAAATTACAAAATATGGGGTGGTGGTGTGTGTAAATCATATAAAACTTAATTCAATGGATAGATTGATTTTTTCACAGGTTTCGAGTGTTATATAAATTATATTTCAGTTCAACCAAGCCGATAGCCGATGTTTCCAATATTTATTTTTTCACGCTTAATTTATTTCTTGTGAAAGTTCATAGCAAATAGGGATTTCTTGTTATTGAACTGTGAATACCCATGAAATTCCTCAAGGTCGTTTATTAATCTTGTGCATGGGGATGGGGAGGGGGGGAATATTACTTAGAAAAAATACGCGAGCGAAATTTAGTGTCTTATAGTGCAGCAAAACAACCCTATGAGTGTTGGAAATGGCGACGTTGACTATCGTGAAACTCACTTTCGATATCAAAAACATATTATTCTTTTTTACGTGTTATATAATGATTATTCTATGATTATTAATCTAATTTAATATTATTCTTAATGCACATTTCCGATTAGATTTTGACGGATTTCCCTGGTGTATTTTTAAAATTCAAAGTCCAATTACATAGACAATTTCATAAACCTTGCGAAAAACCCTTTACATTAAAATAATGTTATTGAAATCCATGGACTACTAACGGAGATGTTGCGTAATATATTCACAAAATTAGACGGTGATGAAGAGGAGGAAGATAAGGACCCCGAAGGAGGAAAGAGGAGGAATAATACTCTCTTTTTAAGTCAGTTCAAATTTTTTTTAATATGTAAAAGGGATTTAAAAAATATACTGATCGTTATAACTAATACCATATCGTACAGAACGGAATTATAAGCAAAATAATTGTTTTAATTTTTTTTTTCGTTTTTTAATGGTCTGTATGTTTGATTTCCTTCTATTATTAATACCGTTTTAGAATAAAAGATAAATACAGGAACGTCGAATTTCAAATCCGGTCGTCTGATCATTTCCCCTTGCAATTATATCCTTAGTTAAAGTATAGTGATTACAAATTCATATATGATGATAACGTATCAATTGTACTTGGACGGAAAATTGTTTATATTGCTGTTTTTCCATAGAGTAGGCGGGCAAAGCTGCTGCCCATGGACATTTGCAACGTAGCGTTTTGTGAACGCGTTGCCTAATTTAAAGTGAGCACTTTTGGGAGGAAAAGGCAAGAAAAGAGAGAGGGAGGCAGCAATGGGAAGGAGAAGGGAAGGTGGGCCACCGGCCACCTCATTCATCGGATAAACTGTTAGAAAGGATTCACAGAAGCACAAACACTTCCACTTTAGGTCGATTTTCTGTAAGGTCGTGGTTCTTATTCGGTTCGAGCCGGCCCATTCAGCAGCAGTGAGAGGTGCTGTTTGAAACGAGTTTGCGGTCGATTTTATAGAAGTCTTAAGGCAAATTTATAAATTAGTAACTTTAGGTATAAAACGTAGAGAATAAGTTATTACTGTGTATTGAAAACTTGTGTTGTTTTAGTTATAAGTTGTTTCTATGGGGATGGCATGTTCAAATTATGAACAAATCCTCTTTATCTAAATAAAGAAAAAGAAAAAAAAGTTAGTATGAGACCAATAGTGCCTTCATAATTTATAAAGCCACAATTACTATATATTGTTTGAAACACTAACGGCAAGTTTCGCAAAAACACTAAAGTCTCTTTCCTAAAACGTTTTTCGTAGACCCCTTAAATTAAAAAGCAATTAGCACCTAGAGCTATTTCGTCACTAGTGTCCCCCTATTGATTTCTTGATACTTTGCAAAGAAAATTTGAAATAATTGCATGTAATCACATTACCTTAAAATCGCAAAACAGATGAAATACTAAGATCAAACTCAAATCACTTACACTTAAAGCAAATTAGGCAGAGGCTGAACCCAATTTTCCACGTCCAATCAATCACGTTTCGACTATTCTCGTATACCGATCACAAATGTAAAATAGTAACTGTGGACGAAATTAGAACAAGATTCTAAACCGTAGCCTATTCTTTTTTTTTAAATTCAAACCAATATCTGCTATGTCCATAGCCTATTTTTTTTTTAATTCAAACCAATATTTGAAATGTGCAAAAAGTGTAATGTTGAGATATTGCCTATAAAAACGTTTTTCTGCCAAATGTTATATGAAGAAGATTTTTGAATACTAGTTAAAATTAAAGTCATTTATGTTATACTGTAGAGCCGTGGTAGCTCAGTGTCCGGGCGCTCGCTCTTAATTCAATATACTCGAGCAACCTGAGTTCAAATCCCGGTGCCGGCACCCTATTTGTTCATTTATAATTAGCAAATTTAAGTGCTGATATACCACGTGCTCGACAGTGAAGGAAAACATCGCGAGGAAACCTGCATATTTAAGAAACGATAAAAAAAAATCTTAAATATATCACGTCCGCCAATCCGCAGTGGGTCCGCGTGGCGGTCTATGCCCTTATACCCTCTGTATAGAGGAGGCCTGTGCCCAGCAGTGGGACGTATATAGGCTGTT
>DWHO01003942.1:0-11491 GCA_018247575.1 Eurytides lysithous rurik
TATCTAAAGTTATACCCAAGAAAATGGTTGAATCAGTAAGTTCCAGTGCTTCGTTATTAAGAAGCAAGCTGGTTTCAACTCTTAACATTTGGTAGGGTAAATTCAACACATTTAGTTTTTTTGGCATTTAGCACTAAATTATTGTTTGCAATACGGTAATGAATTGTAATTAAATGTAAAACTGAAACTAAAATACGATTTAAAATCGGCGTAAAGTGGAAGGGTTTGCACGCGTTTCGTCTGCTGAAATGGCCGGCGGCCCACCCCTATCTCTGCAACCTCCCTCCCTCTATGCCCATCTTAAAGGCCAGCTACGCATTTGCAAGTCTTTTGATGTCGCGAATGTCTACCGACGGCAGTGATACCTTACCATCAGCTCGCATTGCTCGTTTGTCTCCTACTCTATAAAAATAAAACTAGTTTCTGGCTTAGCAAGTCGGCAATGCAATTTTGAAGATGGGATTTTTTTCATTTCACCCTTAAATTTGAACTTATTTAAATTCCACGCCAGATAGACAAGCGGGCAGAAGCATGTCAGCATGCAAGCATTGTTTTGGCATTTATACTCGTAATAATTAAAAGTACAATACTTTGTCATTCAATTGATAAGGTTGTGTAAGTGAGGATACTCTAATTAGCCGCTTGATCACGAAAAAACCCCATGCTTTTAGTTGAAAAACTTAAAAAATGTACACAAATCTTTCTTTCGTGCGCGGTAAGGAAACATTACTTTTTTTCCTCAAGTGCGCCAAACTTTGAGTGCAAAGACATTTCGCGCTAGACGGCTGACCAATCAGGTGCGACCCCACCAACCGATCAGAACGTAGCGTTACACCCTTAACTTTATTTTACTCTTAAATGTAAAATATACGATACATTACAAAATTATAACAGAATAAATATAAATTATGAACTAATGTTATTTATCTTAGTCTTTCATACATGCAAATAACAGAATTTTTCTATCAAAGATATAGATAGATCTAGATGATAACAATGTAATCAAATTTTGACGCAATGCGATCTTGAATATTCTTCAATTAATTTTTAATTGATATTTTTATGTTTATTATAAACATATGGAAATTAGAAATTGTTGATTCATAATCCTGGTTAGGTATATAAATACCTTCTGAATCATGTATGACTATACCAACGTAAGTTATTTGATTGTTTAAAAGTAATTAATTATATAGGACGAGAAATCACTTCATATATAAAATACTTAGCTTAATTGTGTTATGCGACAGATAGCAATTGTTTTTATTTATTGAAAAAATGAAACAAAAAGCAAAGATTATCATTAAATGTTTTCACTTATTTGGTGGCAGTATAAAAGACTTCATTTCTATTTTGCACGCTAGTTAGTGAAGTGAAGTCGAGTAACAGAGTTTCTTCATAATGATTGGAGCAACAATATTGGCCGCCATATTTATAGGTGTGGTTGTGCACTTTTATAAGAAAGCTTATAAAAGGCATGACAATTTTCCACCCGGTAAGAAGTTTCCTCCAACGTTATGTAAAAAATGTTGTAAAAGGCAATATATTTTTCATCGCTCAATTTGACATAATAAAATGGTTTTGTAGAATTCTCTACTGAGATAAAAAACAAAATAGTATTTTATTGTATTCCAGGCCCACCAAGTCTTCCAGTATACGGTGCGTACTGGTTAATTCTCTTAAAAGGTCTGAATAATCTACCGACTGCCTTCATTAAATTCGCGAAGGAATATAAAACCAAAGTAGTAGGGTTCTATCTATCCACGATGCCCTCGGTGGTAGTCAACGATCCGGTGTTGATCAAAGAAGTGCTCAACCGAGAGGAGTTCGACGGGCGTATGGATGTGATCCTTGGCAGGTTAAGATCTTATTGGAAAAAGCTGGGTGGGTGAATCTTTTTTACTCTTTAAAAAAAAAACGCTGCCCCTATTGTAAGACAGAAATAAGACAGAAAGTCTTGTGTTATACGGGTGTTTTACGTATATAAATCTTACGCGGACAAACATTCAGGTCCGTAACAAATATTTATATTTCGTACAAATATTTGCCCTTGGTAGAAATCGTACGCAAAACCCACGACCTACGATGCCGAAACGCCGCTGCGCCAAGCCTTCATCATCATCATCGTCAACGAAAATCATTCGTTACTCACAAATTGAGAAACTTCTTAGTAAAACTTAGTTCAAAAGGGAGTATCAGTTTTTTTTAAATTAATCCAATACTAGAGATTCAATATCACGTTGTTAAGACTCTTTTGTAGCAGGCCAGTAAATAAAAATTAAAATGTTTATTTACAATTATGAATGTTAAATTACTACCAATGAAAGTAATGTAATAAAATCTGTACGTTCAAAAATTCGTCAATAAGCCGCGAACCAATAGCAGGATTGCCTTAGGATTTCAAAAAAGTGTTGAAAGCACCGAGAGCAATTTAGCATAGCGATGGTTTCTTCGATTTATTAAATTGATGAGATTAAATCATACAATATAAAGCCTTTTTGTAAGAGGATAGTTAACAACGAGCAACCTTATTTAGGTATATTCTTCACGGACGGTTACTTTTGGCACGTCCAGAGACGCTTCACGTTGAGGTACATGCGGGATTATGGATTCGGTAAACGAGATGAATTATTGGAATCCACAGTGAGCAATGAGGTTCAAGAGATGATCGATATGGCAATCAATGGGCCAAAGTACCCTGCTGAAGAGGTAAGTCGAAAAGTTTCTATTTTTTATAAAGCAATGACAAAAAATAACTTTGAATCGAAAGTATTTCACAAAAATACGTCGTCCAACCAATACGGCAGCTCGGGCTAATTGTGACGTACGTAAAACACCTATTCCTGGCCATAGATCCGTACTTAATGGTTTCTAAACAGTGGAAATGTAACAAAAGTAATGTTAATAGTATTATTTGATGATTTCTAGTATTTTTAAAAACAAAAAAAAAACTATAATAAAATTTTAAGGGGTAAACTCGAAGATTCGTCTATAGCAGTATTTAATGAAAGAAAAATTTAATGAAAGAAATATAGTTTTTTTTATCTTAATTAGAGATTTTTGTCAGCCCCATCGTGCAAGAATCACCGTTGATCACACTAAAGTAATTACATATTGATGTATTTACCTTACACCAATTACCTTTCAGGAACTGGTAAATGGTGATTTGATACACCTCCCACATTTCTTTGCCGTGCCCTTCGTTAACGGTGTACTACATATCCTTGGGAGGATGACTCTCCCCAGGTCAGAATACCAGGCCTTGTGGACTTTGGCTAGGGGAGCGCTTCTCTTCCAACGCAACTCCAACGACTTAGGCGCGGCCATTACTATAACACCCTGGCTTAAAGATCTCATGCCAAAGTACAGCGGTTACAAGGATTTGAGAGACGGCAACCAAGTCCTTTTAGATTTCTTCACGGTGAGATGGGAATATTACGAATGTAACTAATATTTATAAACGTTTTCCTTTTTCTCACACACACACTTCAGCACTCTCTAGTGCTGTCTTAACAAAAATGAAAAAGGAAAACGGAAGTGCACGCTCAATGAAAGCTTTAACACAATCGCTTAGTGTTGATAGATTTTTAGCAATGGATTATGAACTGGTATAATTTTTGCAGAAACTTATTAAGGAAGCTATACATACGTATAACGAGGCATACGACCGTCATTTCCTCGACGTATACATTCGGAAGATGCGAGAGGAAATGAAACAACAAAAGACCACGTATTCAGGTAACACATAAAATAAGATGCACATAAAATTGTGTTAACTATAAAAAAAAATGTTATTCAATGTTTTGTAATCGAAATTTATAAAATGTAAATAAAATTTTGTTTTTTTTTATTGTCAATTAATACGGACATGTTTATTTGTATCGTGTTATCATGTTAGGCATAATAAAGCCAATAGCTAATTATTCACTGCCTTTTCATTGACGGCGCTCATTATTTCCAGAGGAGCAGCTGGTTTTGATTTGCACGGACTATATGTTCCCGGCCGCCTCGGCAGTTGAGGCGTCGCTTACTATGTTGGTAGAAAGGTTGCTTCTAAACCCGGAAATACAGCAAAAAGTGCACGGGGAAATCGACCGTGTGGTCAGCCACGACCGCATGCCTACGCTCGATGACCGTAAGAAGTAAGAAATAAAATTTAACAAAAAAATAAGCTCTCTTCAATAAACTGTTTTAATTATAAAAAGAAAAGTAATCTAATTCGTCTGTTACTTTAGTATCTAATAGACATCACTAAAGTAAAGACCAATAACATTTAAACTACGGTTGCTTACATAATTACTATATTTTTATTTTATTATTACTGTTATATCCTGCTGCTGATGTTTGAATGTGTATTTTACTGAATATTTATAAATAATGATAGCCATAGGAACATGAAATGTATCAAATACTCAGTGGCGGTACTACCATACAAGCTCAAAAGCCCGACTTGCTCTACTAAGGAGTAAAATTTATAAATCCTAATTAGCACATAATTCTCGAATAATTTATTTTTAAATTTACGCGTTGCGGAAGCAGAAGCCGGGGTTTTTGGGCTCGTATGGTAGTACCGCCACTGCAAATACTTAAACTTATATCTCTCTTCGATATTTCTTTGTATGCAGCATGCCCTACACCGAAGCGTGCATTAGAGAGATTCTGAGAATTGACACAATTGTGCCTTTGGGTGTGTCACACCGCGCCATGTTTGACACTAAACTAGATGGCTACAATATACCTGAAGTAAGTTATAGTGACTAACTGTATGTCGTAAAGATTTTTTAAAGTTAAATCATTTAACATCTTATTTTAATTTTTATTATTCACACGAATACGTTTAGTGCGAATATCTGTAAATTAATTCTATTTTATTTAATAGTTTGATTTTTCATTAACAGTCTCGGTGGCCTAGTGTTATATCATCTAGGCTTGGAGGAGCCATAGTACTAAGAGATCGGTTCAATGTCACCGCCTCTGCGCCTGATCTCTTACCGGTCATGTAGGACATCCGTCCCACCAGGCTATGAGAGTAGAATGAATGCACCCATATGGTATATCCCGCAAAGTTCACTGATCTCTAGTAGAATGGTCGCCGAGACCGGTCGAAGGGACATAAATATTATTTTCAAATTATATTTTTTGCACTTTAATTCATACATCAGGTGTTATATCCGTAATCGTTTACGCCACGATCAAGTTTTCAATAATTTACAACTGCTATCACTACCCCATACCACAACCATTTTCACCAGTGTCATCTGAACCTATAAATAATTATTTATATTATGGGTAAACATAATAAAAATAATTATACTGTTTTTAGGGGACAATGGTAAACCTCAATTACGTAACATTACACATGAGTAAGGAGATATGGGGAGATCCGGAAATATTCCGACCTGAGCGTTTCATTGTCAACGGACAGATAGATCTTAGTAAGGACAAAACATTACCATTCGGAGCAGGTAATTAATATTTATGACAATGTTGACATATGTTAACATCTTTTCTTCCGATATAATAATAATATGTATTATGTCATCGTTTTTTTTCATGAAGAAACTATTTGCCATAGTCATGTGTTGAATCATTATTCTCGTTAAAAAGTGTAAATGTCCGTATAACAAATTATCTTTGAGTAGGGCAGCATTAAAAAAAAATATTGATCTTAATGGAATCTCGCTTAACTTCATACTACTGAGAATATTACAATAACATCATTTTTACCATGAAAATGTACGAAAAAAATGAAATATTGTATTAGCATGCCAAAAATTTCCACCGCTTTTTTATTTATTTTATACTACTAATATTATTTCTATATATCTTACATTCCAAACCGCAATAATTTATATAAATGGTGGCAGAGAAATAGAGAATTTTAATTGATTTTTCAAATATATTTTTACTTTCTTTTGTGAATGTCCCACTTTCAGTCTAATTAATATATAATATTAACTGTAATGAAACTCAACTATTAATACGTAGATGCAAATAACATAAAACCTCATAGCATGTATTGCTTATTTCTGTCACAGGAAGAAGACTCTGTGCAGGTGAAACATTTGCGCGTCAGAGTATGTTCCAAGTGTTCTCCGGTTTTATGCAAGCATTCAAAGTGTCTACCGCCGACGGGCGACCCCTAGAAAAACCAGCCCAGAGGTTGCAAGGCATTATCACATCCATTCCAGACTACTGGGTTCGGGTAACACCGAGAATTTAAGAAACGGGCGAACGGGAAAAACATGCTATATATTATCGTTGTTAAAATCAAGATAATGTATTTTTAACAACATAACAATTCAGTTTAGGTATTTACGTAATCCATTGAAAGAATCGTTATTTCAAACTGCTAAATTTAGAATATGTTTCTTAAGTTTGAATGATTATGAAGTCAACGATGGATAACACGGTATATGATAATGGTATCAACTTTTGGTAGAACTGTTGCACTATCAATAAATATGTGCCATTTTTCACACGAATGTCGAAGTCCAATGCTGACTGGCCCGTTGGTGTAGTGGTTAGTGCTCCTGACTGCAAAACCAAAGGTCGTGGGTTCGATTCCCACCAAATATATGTGCGATGAGCATAGGTATTTGTTCTGTGTCTGGGTGTTAATTATCTATATAAGTATATATTTAAAAAGTATATAAGCATGTATATCAGTCGCCTGATTACCATAGTACAGGCTCGGCCTAGTTTGGGATCAGATGGCAATGTGTGCGATGTCCCATGATATAAAAAAAAAATGTGAAATTATCGATTTCTACCTACAATGTTTTTTTCACTGAGCAACATTATTGGCAAACATTGTTTCAGATTTAAATAAAGAATGAATTAATTGATGTTCAAATTTTTAATTAAATTCTTCTACCTATGCAGTATTTAATATCCTTCGAAAACATTTTCAAACCATTTTTCCCACTAAATTACAATAATCACACAATACATGTACACGTGGAAGATTAATTTTCATCATTCTCTCTAAGAAATATAAATTATTAATATCTACGCGGCATGTGTTACAATGTCATGTACAATGAAGTGCTGCGTTTTACTGGAAGTTAGTCTCATAACAATCGGAAGACTTAACGTAAAAGGGGATAGACATACATTCATTTTATTAATTACTCTGCCGGCAACAGATAAGACTCAAATATAAAAAGTTAAATTAACTTAGCATCTCTCAAACGTCATTTTACTGTATCAAAGTTGCAAGTTACGATCTAAATTTGTTTACTTCAATGCGTATTTCAGAGGTCTTTTCCGCTTGCTGACCTATAAGCTTATACTTTCTAGAAGCTCTCGGCCTACCCGAGCGTGGACGATCTTCTTACTGACAATCTTCTTGGTGCGAGTTATCGCGCCATGAAGACCAAACGTCGACAACTTAAGTTGAAAAGTAATAGTGCATTCAGATTTGCCTTCCATATGCAAAAACTACTATAGAGGATCGCATATTACTGCGGATTTCGCACTTTTTCCCCATTTTTTCTCCACTGTGGGTATCACGAATCACGAATAACATTTGTTCATCTATAAATCTATCAAACAGTGTTGAATACGTGTTTCAGGAAGCTAAAACAGTAACTATTAATGCAAAACAAAAGAAACATATTTTTACTAATTGGATCATAAAAATATGTGAAAGAATTTTACCACCCAACCTCCGTTCTGTACCCTCTGGTATGTTGAAACAATACACCTATAAATAGCATGGGTATCCTGAAAATTAAAAAAAGAATGGCTACTTAAAAATTCGTTAGTAGCAAACTTAGCTGGATGCTCAGCTGTTCAGATTTTTCATTCGTCATGATGGAAGAACGTATGCGTTTTCTTGACATATTTTCCAAGTAAAAGAGTTTATTACAATTGGTCTTAAAACTTTTGACCGGCAGTGCGTATAGATTGTCACCTTATATTAAGATCAGATAATCAATAGCAAAACTTAAATTGTTTCGATGGCCAATGACCGCTCTTTAATATAAATTCATATTTCTTGTATAGTTTAAAGGAAATCTTAATACATTATTTTTAATTGACAAATTTTGTGCTTATTTTGTCAGAACATCGTTGCTTTTGTAAAGGTTTCGTTTAAAACATAACTCTTTTATTACCAAAGAGGCAAATAATTACTAGAAAAAATCGTGAGGAACATTTTTATACACATGTATGTATTTTCATTTTATTCAGATCAATCATTTTGTTTTATAAACTTCCACGCTTAGTAGTTGCAAAGTAAAATAATGTCTTCCCAACCGATTCCGGCTAGGGCGACCAATCTACCAAAGATCAGCCAAACCGCTCGAGATATACAAGGTTGATCTGAAAAGTTTCAAACCTGACAAAAATACAAGACATTTTTTCAGATTTTTTTTTGTTTCTCAACATAGTCTTACTTTAATTCGGCGGTCGTCTAGCACCATTCGGTAAACGTCCCGAACGTCCATCGTCTTCCAAGCAAGCTTACCACGCTTACCACGCCACGGCCACGTTTAAATAAAAAAAGAAAAACTGAGTAAAATTTCACTGTGGTAAATGATAGTGCAAAGTCGCCATACATAGAATCCAACTTAACTATGATTTGCGCATGCGCATTGCCTTTCAAAGACAAACATTTAATGACAGCTCAATTAGCGATACTCAATTTTGTCCATTTCACATCAACTCACTCAAACGACTGCTACATAACAACTGCACGTTCAAAATGGCTGAAACTTTGTTGAGTAACTGTCAACAGATGAACAACGAAATTCACTAGCTTTTATTTACGAGTGCCATCTTCTAGCTATCTTCATGTTGAGGTTGGAACTTATTTACGAGTGCTGCCATCTTCATGTTGAGGTCGGAAACTTTTCAAACCACCTTCGTGTTTGTGAGAGTAAAAGAAGAGTGATTGCGCCTGTCTCTACGCAGTGCACAAGCATCTGTAGACACAGGCTCAATCACTCTTCTTTTACTCTCATGCTCGATGGGATGGTTGACTGACACGAGCGGAGAAAGATCAGGAGCAAAGGGGACGACGTTAAACCGACTTAATAACAACTCCTTCAAGAGACCGCAAAAAAAATTAAATTTAAAAACTTTAAATTATTCGAAAAATATATCCGCCCAAAGACAGGTTAGCTTTAAGAAATACCCGGTTTCGACTGAGGGTTTTGTTAAATTTGCATATTACATTCCGTTCAAAATATACATACACAATTATAAAAATATTTCACAGATTCACCCAACCCATGAATAATACTATAAACTGTTTTCTTGTAAAAATTCGGACCAATTAAAAAAAAGGAAAATGAGAAACGATGAATATACAAAAGTACGATTTATTTTAGTCACCGTTACTACGATTGTCATTTCTTAACCTTCTTTTTATTTTTAACAGCACCGTCGTCTTTCCGTTTCTTGGACAATTTATTCGCGTCCCTTTTCTTGGTCTCTGGATTGGGTTCTCTGGTCTCTGCTTTCTCCTGCCCGCTCACTTCCACGTCCATGTCCTCCGAGCCCTGATTATCTGGCACGACGCTGAATCCGGGCACGAACGGCTTCACCAACTGGAACACTAGCTTCCTGTGCTGCAAATTCGAACTGTCCAACGTCAGACGCACGGTGAGCTCGTCGAACGTCTTCAACACGACATCCTCGCACACTTGGAAATGTTCCTGAAATGAGAATATCCCACTGTTATCCTCTCTCGACAGCATCTATAGAGAAAATGTTAAAGATGGCGTCTGTACAATTTTTAACGTTATTTGATAAAAATAAATTCAAAAAAAAGTTGCTTCCGGTTCCCACGGTTTCGGTTGGACTACGTTTATTGAGTTACGACAGTTTTTTTTAAATGAAACTTATTTAATACTACTTAAATATTTTTTTCATTCACCCGAATTCCAAATTATATAAAATAAAACTATTTACGAATCATATCGCATTTTATTTTAAATTTAAAATAAAGATATATATATACATATATATAATGTTAACTGACCTCCTCATTGTACTTGAACTTGTCCGACGGCAGGTAGAGCGGGCCCTCTAGCCCGTACTTTGGAATGAGCACTTGAAGCGCGTTTCGCTTCACAGCCAACACGACCGCCGACTCGATTTCTATACGGTTCTTGAATAAAATCTGCAACAACAGGAACTGGTCAACACAAGTAAAGTGTACTGTATTTCCATTAGATAAAGTTCAAATTTCCGAAATCAATTATTATTCATTGTATAACGAGTGTAAAAAGTTGTACTTCAATTTAGTCGGAGAAGCATATTTTATTTATTTTAAATGCGCCTTCAGCAGTAGATGTCCCTGATGCGCAGATGCGTTGCCTAACAATGAATTACGTCCACAAACCGATCGAGCCTACAAAATGGAGGGCCGCATTTGGCACATTTGTTTGGAAACAGATAATACTGTGGTTGTTCCCCGAACAGGATCTGCGTTGGCTCTACCTATATAACATCACAGGATCTACGTGGGCTCTATATAACATCGAGTAGTAATAGTACTATTCTAAATTATTACCATCAATGTGACTCTCAATCAAACAGAATAGACACTACAAATACGATTTTGAAATAACTTGAATATTAAATAATTTTATCCAGTTGCTTTCTGGCTTTAAGCTCTATATAAAAGTTGTGAATTAAAGAGAGACCCCCCGATAAAATAATAAGGTCTTTAGTATAGATAAGGCCTCTGAAGCTGTTTTGTTCAAATACTATTCGATTGTGCGAGCAAGCGTGATCAGAAGATAACGTCAAAATCCGCTTCCAGCAATAGAAATTGATGATGTTTGGTGCACTTGCTAATCTTGAGGTTACGGTGTTGGAGTTGGCGTTCAATTCTCACTCAGAACAAATATCGGTATGAAATACAAATGTTCTGAATCTCGGTGTTCATCCTGAAATTAACACATGTAAAATGTTCCCATGACATATAATGCTTAGAATACTAAGCAATTTATTTCAAAAGGGAAATGAAAAATTCTAAATAGACTTTTCAATATCATGGCATTATAAAACAGTGTCTTTGACGCTTACGCACATCGTGAACTGCTAAATTTAAAAGACGATTTGAATTTAAATGAGACAAGACCGCGTGGATGTCGAGGATAGTAGTTACGTGATCGCTTAGGAGGCGGTGACGTCACCGCTTGGGATCCGGGCCGTACGTACGTGCGTGTTGAGCGCGACGGAGGCGCGCCCGGCGTGCTGCGCCTGCCGGTGGCGGTAGTTGAGGTTCTCGCAGAGGCGCAGCGCGTGCGACACGTCCAGCAGCGAGGCGTGCGTCGTGTCCGCGCCGACGCTCGCCGCCAGCAGCCGGTGCACCATCACGTCCGCGTACCTGAACATTCGCCGCTGCGCATTGAGTCCACGCCCCAGGGTCCATTGCCAATAGCACATTTCCACCACCCCTGATACACTTCTTTTTTTTTTTTTAATGTTGTTGGGTGACAAACGAGCAAGCGGTTCACCGGATGGTAAGGTG
>DWHO01003943.1:0-11491 GCA_018247575.1 Eurytides lysithous rurik
TCTGTGAGGTCGTGGTAATTACCCGGTTCGAGCCGGCCCATTCAGCAGCGGGAACAGCTGCGTGGCTCTACCACCGAAAAATGTTTTATAAGAAATTGCATAGATTAAAACCAAGGAGACATGATACCGTGATTTTAAATTGTAAGTCTATATGTTTAACCAAAGTTGCAATGAATAATTGAAATACGTTTGAAATTTTCACTTTTAAGTTTCCTAACAATTTATAATATCTTAAACATTTTTCAGTTTCGGTGAATAAAGTCCTATTGCAAAATTAATCTATTGTACTAAGAGAGGAATAAAGACACGAGATTTGATCTAGAAAATGTTATTAAGGATAACCTCATAGGGTATCTAATAGTTAGTTTGATCTAGACCCGGGTTTCAATATGACTTCATGAAAGACATAATATTTAGTGCCGTTATAGGAGGGGACTAACGCTGACGTTTTTAAAAATTCAACACTTATACTACTTTTCTGATAATTTATTACATAAATATATTATCCATCATGAAACTTGTGACAAAAGTTTTCTGAATACGAGGCTAATAGTTAAAATGTATTCTATGTAAGAGTGAGAATTCGTAAGACAGGTGGTGATTGTAGCTGTATTCTTGAGAATTCGTATTTTCTTTTTGATTTAAAGACTTCCCTGAATTATTCTTCAAGGCCGAGGAAAATTTGTTTACGATTAGCGTTACGATGGCTCTTTACAATACAAAAAATCATCAAAATTGGGCAACTACTCGCGGAGACGTCGCAAAATAAATATACTAATACAAACATACAATATAATAATATCCTGACTGACATCGACTCAGATGAATTCAGAAAATAACGAAAGGAAAAGAGAACGAGAAATAGTAAAGCTTAACTGATCCTATCAGAATGATTAATTTCACTTTACTAGAACATATTGTGATAATGTTCTTGTAGTTATTGTATAAATATGATAATTTAACTTAATTATCCTTATGGTCAATGTTGCATAACTTGAACTTTGATTAATAACTGCACAGTGACGGCTTTCATTGGAAATATCGCGATCAACTGATATGATTGGCTTTTGCTTCACGTAAAGGTGAATTTCACTATGTAACGATTAATTGACTGGCCCTTTAAGTTAACCTCAATTAAAAGGCTTGTCAAGAAATCTGATATTTTGTTTCATTGAAAAATATCGGACACTTGTTACATCTTTCATAATTAAAAATCTTTTGTAGAAAATTTAATCCATTTATACAATCTTTTAATTAAATGTAAAGATTAAAGCATCGTTAAATTCATTTATTTTGGATCGCTTGTTGGATTGTTACTTACATTATATTATTAACTGTCTTTAAATATGATCATCACCAACTCGCTTTTCAATAAAGCAATATCAATAAAAATGTGAATTTTATATCATTTAATTAGTTATATTTGCTTTACTGCTGCGAATATATAGGTACGACTCAAATTATTATTTGCGTGATTTTTTACTATACCAAAGGAAATAGTGGTTATTGGTAAATGCAAGTTATAGTTACTATTTGTATTGTATATTTCGTGTGTATTTGTATACACACGAAATATACTAACACCGTATCGAAAGTTGTAGTCATGTACATAACGGTCTGAAAAAATTGCTTAGGAAAACTAGCAAAATGCTTATACATGTATTCATTTAAGAATTATTCATACGTTTATGCTCCTTGGGATAGAGTCGAAGTCATAGGATATTTTTTATTCTACAAGACGGGTGAACTCAATGTCAAAATGGGTCAAGGCATCGATATACATACTGTTATAACACTTAGTTTTTTTGCTTAATATTTGTCAACATAATCAACTTGAAACATTTTTTTAAATGTAAAAAGTGATTGCGGTTAGAATGGTATGGTCTTCCGACCTGACGACAAAATTATCTTATCAATATACACGTGACTTCTTTCGCCACATTTTTATTATTTGTACTAATTTTTTATTTACACTAATTCCTTGTAGTATAGCATATGATGCACATTTAATAATGTAATGTAAAGAAAATAAATCAGAATTCCTCCGTAAATTACTATTGTTTTGGAGATTATTTATTGGTTAATAAAATAATTTCCTTTCCTCAACAGATACATTCAATTTGGTAAAATTGTCGTTATGATTGCCGGATTAATGTTATCCATGTATCGATATAACATTTTGTAAAGGACAAAAAAATTGCAATGTCAACTTGAACACGTGTAAAAAGGGCGTGCAGTTGATCATCCAGGTCAAGGCTAACCATTGCATCAAAATTTATGATGCCATGATCCGAAGCAGATATTATTTCTAAATAAGTGTGCGGACTTAATTTTGCATATATGTGGTTTGAGAATCACACTTAATAGAACGAACGAGCTCTAATCAATTAAAAATATTACGAGTTCTCTGAATGTTAGTTAAACCGTAACTTATCTGAATTCGTCAGTGGGTCGCAGACAACGCACTATATCAGGTGGTATGATGTCAATACGATGAATTCCTTCACAGGCGTACTGCGGCAGTTACACATATGACATTCCTAATTACGGAAAATCGGTCAAGATTGTGCACTTGATAATGCGATTAAAGCGTATTAAAGGTAAGATTATCAAGCTGTACGGCCTGCGCCTTTTAAACGGACTAGACTTCAATTAGATGTTAATGTATTCTTCGGTCGGAAATGTTGGAACTGTATTATTTTTACTGGCGGTAACGTCGGGTGGCTTAACTGCATTTAAATGTCATGGGCGATTTAACATTATCTTTGGGTAGGTAAGGCAAATTCAGTTTTAAAATAGTTGTGCGGTCAATAAGCTGTATAAAGTCGTAGCTTTTATTTGCAATTATAGTATTTTGCAAGTGATTTTCTAACGAAAATAGAGATTTTTATCATCACAAACATATAATTTTATAATTAGAAAAAAATTAAATTTGTGTATGAACTAGCAACTCTTATTTTAGCTATTATTTGTTGAACATTAGTTAATAAATAATAATTAATGTTATAGCTGTCAAATTTCAATTCAATAAATATTTGAAATAATTGTTAAAACCTCTTAGACAGTTAAACTGGTTGCCAGTTAAAAAAAAAACTATTTAATTCAAGCCTTCGAATGGTTACGGTTTAATATTTTGTTTTGACCTACACCAGATAAACAAGCTGCACACCTGATATATGCTAATCGAATAATTTAGGAGGAAGTTATTTTCTAGAACATCGTGCTTTCATAGCGGTCGCATCGTAAAAAACTTGTTTTTTAACATCTACACAGTATAGATTTAGCGTCTATACTGTGTAGATGTCGGAAAGCTACGGCTTTTTACTTGAATTGGATTAATAATCCAGGTTGCGTAGAGGAAGTAAAGAACTATTAAAGGATCTTTCCATAAACTTATTTTTGAAGGTAGCTGATAAACACATGTCAGAATATATATGAATAGAAATATGTATACATATATGTATATTAGGATAGATAGAATGAAACAATTTTGAAGCAATACAATTATATCGAAATTCGAATATTAAGAATAATCTTAAGAGAAAGACAGTTTATTTACCGTGTGTTACAATTTTAATGATTTTTCAGAAAATAAAATATTAAAGAGGATTTACTTAATAATACAACTTTCATTTTGCCGGTCAAGTGAAAATAATTTTAAATATAAATATTTAGACTATAACTGAACTTTAAGATAGATCATCCGTTGTCTATATTCAATAGAAGCAATAGCAAAGACACAAATCTATTAATGAAGTTGTTGCTTGTTATTTCTTGATGACTATGTACATAAAATTCGCTATATCATGCTGACAAAAAACTGATCTAAATGTCGTGCTTAACAAAAAACTCATCGGAGGTTTTTTATGTCCCCTTATAAGCTAGCGTACCCAAAATTAATGACAACGAACGAACAAAAAAATAACATAAGAAAAAACAATTTATATGGACAGTTAAATGATTCGATAACTACAAATTTTTTCACATAAATTCATAAACGCGTTCTAAAATTATAAACATCAAGTATTCAAGGAAAAATATTTATAATATGTTTTGAATAGTTGCACAAAAATAGATATAAAAAGAAACATTTAATTAGAGATTAAATTGGACATTCTAAATAAATGCTATTTTATCTGAACTCTTTGCATTAAACAATAAACAATTACATAGAGCGTTGTAAACATAACCAAACATATCATTTCGCTGTTGATCGCGGCTATTCTTACTCGGACTGCAGTGTTGCCAGCAGTGTCAAAATACAGATATAAAAAACAACGTATGAGTATAACTAAAATAAATAAAAGTAAGAAAAAAAAAAGAACACTAACCACTGAGAGCCGCCACGTATTCTCTCCATTTGCTTCGGATACTCATTGCTTCTTATCACTGGATATATTTGAAAAAACATTTACAATTTTAGCGGATGCTTGTCCATGTGCCTGCACTGTGTCGTAGTGTGCCGGTGCGCGAGTGTATTTACTTCGTTCTAAATATACACCGCCACGTGTTGCCCGCGTTTCGTTACGATCGTGAATGGTGGGTTGGTCGTGTTGGTGCAGACAATATTCCCATTTTGTTGACGGTTTCAGCTGACAATACTCGCTAGCCGACAGTTCACGCCGTCCACAGCGGGGCGCTGCCGGCAGGCTTGTGTTGTTTCTGTCGTCTTCGATAAAGCCACGCTTTGTTGTTCGCATTATCATTAATTACGTTGCGTTCGGTACGACGATATCGTCATATTTGCACTTCGATCGGATTCTTTACAGTTTAACGTGAATGACTGACATTTTGTGACACGCAGGAGCGAATGTACCGCACGCAGTATCATACCTAAAAAATGTTTATGATAATTTGTTATCGTAAAATATTAATTTTTAAAAAGTATTTATAACTTGTCAATTGTTGTTTGAATTTATTTTTGAAAAATTTTTTACAATCCTTAAATTTATACTTTTTTTTATAGATGCTTTTGACGTGCTTTTCTCTCCGAGTAATTAATTAAATAGTATCTCATGTCAAAAGTTGAATTAAATGGACAGATGAAATGGATGGAGATGGACGACTGTTTTCATCGACATAATATTTTCATTTTTGTAAATTATTTTTAATTTTTTTTTTTTAGAAAGAAAAGTCTTATTTTATCAATCTTTATATTTTACTACACATATTTAAACAGCGAATTCATTTAGAATGTTTCGATGTAAAATTCTATCAAACAAGTTCCGTGAACTGAAGTTTGTAGTCCGTTGAATAAATTATAAATTACTTCTTATGTACATCATAAAAGCATAATTTCTTTATCCCTAAAGTTTTAGTTATGTTCTAATAACCTAATCAAATGATAAATTGCGATGTTATGCGGCGATTATCAATGAATTGCAATTTATGAAATATATTTTTTAATAATTTGGACGACTGGATTCGGACATATGTGACGATTGGACAGCGTTACGTGACATTTTACAAATTTTTATTAGCTTTAATAATTTTAGGATCAACTACATTGTTGTTATGTACATTGTTGTCTGAAACAATAGGTATGACTAAGCATTTATTGTTATGCGTTATTCCTGACATAATAAAATACGATCAACTTTTCTACTAGTTATATATTCTATTTTAAAACTAATAATGAAATAAACTGTGCAAAATTACTTTAATGTTAAAGGAACGATGCACTTATAAGTTCTTAAGTATTTTTTATCTGGAGTTCGTTCGAATGCTGTCATAGAGATGGTTTGATGATGAGGTTAAAAGGTGACAATCAGAACTGTTCAAGAATAATTATTATATATTTTTTTATTTATATTAATTTACAGATATTTTATAATTGTATTATTTTTAGGTAGGGTATGTAGGATAATATAATTTATATAATATCTATTTAATTGGGATAAAAAACAGTGCAACTATAAAAATAACTTATAGTAATAATGATACGTAAGACATTAACTGTAGCACCAACACCACTTACTTATTACATAACATTATTGTTTAAAGCTTAACTTCGATTCCTTTTTTTAATCTCTCTCTAAACATCGAGAATATAATGAAATTTTATTGATCTTTTGTATTTTTTCTGTTTCACCTATCCCTCATTTTTGTTTTTACATATACGTATCGCAGATGGACTAAATCGTATAGGGAAATGAGACGACGATTAGTTCTTAGTTGTGATATGTCTACGTATGATATTATACATGAGTTATGAAATATACATTTTTCAGCAGTTCCAAAGATGGTCCCAATCAATGCCCGAAATTTCTTTATTAACGTTTTCATAATTCCGTCTTTCATAATAATATTTGTTGATGTTATTTTTTTAATTTGTAAGCACTTGTGTGTCTTTTCAAGGGACAATAATATATAAAAAGGAGGAAGAAGTGCGTCGTGTGGGACTAATTCCGTTGGTGAAGAAAATGTTTTACTATTAGCTGGAATTAGGTAAACATAAATCAAGCAATCGTTTATAACTAACTGGCTTTAAATGTATTAATTTGTATAAAATTAAAAAGGGTATCGACAAATAATATTGTTGGGTCGGAGCGAAAGTTCTGTCGTATTTTAAAGAAAATATTTGGATTCGTTTATAAAACGGATCGGATCGCCCTTGGAGTTAAAATAGTCAGCGACTGCCTTAGAAACACTTTCAAAAGACTTGATTTTTTTCCCGTTAGATCATTTTGCAGATATCTGAACAAGTAATAATCAGATGGTGAAAATATCAACGTCAGGTGAATACGCTGAGTGACTAAGGACTTCCCATTCTAACGCATTCAGTTTTTGTTCTGTCACCATTGCAGTATACGGTTGAGCATGGTACTTGCATTGCAGCATGGCACTTTTCTGGACGCTAATGGTGGCCTTTTTTTTTAATAGCTGCATTCAGTTTATACAGCTGATTGTAGTATAGATTCACGTTGGTGGTTTTTCCCTGTTTCAGGGACTCGTAGTACACTGGACCTTTCCTGTCCCACCACAAAAAAGCAGTACTTTTCGTTGATGAATACTTGGTTTTGGAACTGATGCTGATGATGTTCCTGGCTTGCAGTAAGTTTTTCTTCCCTAAATATTTTCGTAAAGAATCCACTTTTCATCTTCAGTGACCAGCTTGTCCAAAAATGGCTCCACATTGTGTTTATTCAGATGTGATGAATACATTCTTACACGATCAGACAAATTCTTTTCCGTTAATTCACGTGGAACCCAAACACTTTGCTTTAACACAAACCCAAGAGATTTAATGTGATCTCCAACAGTTGTATGATGAACGCCAAACTTTTCTGCAATTTGTCGACTTGTTAAATGTGGATTATTTTCCAACATGGAAAAATTATCTGCATATTTAAATTACGACAGAACTTTCCCTCCACTATATTACATACGACATTATTGATATCTGTTCATATCTTTATAAATTTTCAAACAATACTTCATCTTTTTTATAGAGTGGTATACCGATCTAAAAAAACTCTTCCAACATAGTTGAAGCTGACGTAATCCAATCTACTTTAACACATGTACCCGCTAATTGCTGATCCAAGCTAACAATGATTTGAGACGTTTCACTGTTATGAGTTTCACACACATTCCATTTAAAATGATATGAGGGAGTTAAATAGATTCGCGGACCAACATTTGGACAAATAATTAAGTATGGATCTATTAAGAGCACAAGGCTTACGTAATAATTATAAAAAAATCAATCTTCTTAATAATTTAAAGTAATACTAAGATATAATTTTGTTTTCGAAAACGTTTGAATATTTCATCATGTGCTACCTAAATAGGCCAGATTATTATGAAAAATAAATAAGAATAGCATTGGGTGACTCATGTTTGATGATAAGATATCGAAGATTAAATATTTGCTTTTTCACTTCTCGCTGTCATCGGAAATGTTATATCAGCTAAACATTTTGCACAAATAGCGAAATAACTAACACGCTAATGTTAAATACAATGAAATGGTTTATAATATGTAATATATGTAAATAAGAAATCTGTCTGTTAATTATTCTACTACAAACGAGTCTGTCAATTATTCTAACTGCAGTTTCATACTTAAAAATTGCCAAAAACCTTTTAAATATTTATTTTAGTAATGTTACATACAGGTCATAAAAAAAAAAACAATTATGGGCTTAAGAAACTTTTATAAAAGGAATTTAAGAAATATCTGCTTTCGTAACGATTCATAACCTTTAAGTTGTGATGTAAACGGCCGTTATATGATAATCGATAAACTAGTTCGATGATTTAGGTTTCAGATTTTTTTGAGGTTTGAAAACGTATTACCGATTTATTTATTTTAATTAATTTCATAGACCTTGTTACAGAACCTATGATATATTTGTTTACTTATGATTCTTAGAATGACAGACAAAACAAAAAACTATCTAAGTTTATTAAATGCAGAGTTCATTGTCATGAAATATTCAACTCACGAGTGATTAATAATTGTTATTGAGTACAGCATTTTTGCATTAGCATTTTCCTCTATTATTAAACCCACATTTTAAAATCTCTTGTGTTTGTAAAAACAATAAAGAAGGTGAATATGTGTTATTTAATAAAAAAAAGAAAACGGTCCGTTACCATATAATGCGACTATTTCCTTTGCAGCAATGATAATATTAGAAATTAACCACAATTTGAGATTTTGCGGTTTCATAAAGTCGTGCATTGAAATTAAATTCCATGAGATCATTTAGGGTTTAATTCTAAGAACAACATGTAGTAACAGTACATTTATAATTTTTAAATACACACCACCAGTAAAAAGCTCGAGACCACTATAAAAAAAATTAAGAAGACAATTAAAAGTCAACATATTTTTTTATGGAGTAGGCTGACAAATGAGCAAGCAGCTCACCTGATGGTAAGTGATTGCCGCCACCCATGGACATTTGCAACATTACAGGAAGCGCAAATGCATTGCCAGCCTTTAAGGAGGATATTTTACGAAATAGAGTGGGAGATGGAGTGAGAGAAAGGGAAGAGGATGGATGGAGCGGGAAGGGATGGAGGGGAATGAGAGAAGGAAGAAGGAGCGGGAGGGGGTTGGGCCACTGGCCACCTCACTCACCGGACGAAACGCAAAAGTAAAACACTTCTACTTTACGCCGATTTTCTGTGAGGTCGTGGTACTAATCCGGTTCGAGCCAGCCCATTCAGCAGCGGGAGTAGCTGCGTGGCTCTACCACTGTACAAAACTTCACTCACAGGACGAAACGCAGAAACAAAAACACTTCTACTTTACGCCGATTTTCTGTGAGGTCGTGGTGCTTATCCGGTTCGAGCCAGCCCATTCAGCAGCGGGAGTAGCTGCGTGGCTCTACCTCCGTAAAAGTCAGCAGTCTCTACCGCCAAACACATGTAGGCACAACTCTAGTCCGGCTTGTCTGTGTTCCGGCTTGAAGGAAAATGTCGCAGCATATGACCAGTATGGCGCAGTTGCTAAGATGTTGGCTTCGGTGTCACTGTGTTCCGGCATGAATGGACCTGATGAAGCTTCATTTTTAAATCTCTGGGTAAAGCAAGATTTTGTTTCTGTTCATATTTTCTACCAAACTAGCAATTGGGCACTGCCACCATACACATTATAAGGTCATGATTAATATCTCCTCTAAAATTAAATTTATAAATGTAGTATGATTTGAAGGTGTCAATTGGTTCTATTATAAACTAACCTGCAAGATTCGTCCAGGGCGATGGGGCCGTGTATTTCTGGGGCCGCCACCACCGGCTCGGCGGTCGCAGTCCCAATGCTGGGAAAGGCTTTGTACAGGCCCTTCACCAGGTAGTTTCCCAGGCAACGTGTCCCAGATTGGTTGCCAAGGTACTGGGCTGTTGAAATTATAATACATAGAGTAAGCAAGTTACAAGTTAGCTTAAGGACTCTAACTACATCTCGCGGAAAAATTTTGAAAGTACATAGTAAAAATAGTGGTTTTTTTTTGAGCAAATGAAGTGAGGAGATCCATATAATAATATAGAACTCGAAACTACGTAACAGAACTTCTGTTGAGTTCTTAAAAATATCCCGTCAATCATTACAGTTTGTTCAAGAGGTATACAAAAAAAATAAATTTATAAAATAATTAATATAACAAGCAGCATTCAACATCATTAAAACTGGAAATCAACCAAACGCACCATTCCTCAACTTGTTGACATCCAGCCCCAACTGGGATAGACGCAGAAGCTCATCCTCGTTGTTAAGGCTGTGGTCGACAGTCAGCTGAACAACCCTCAAGACAGAGTTGTCGTCGGTCTTGCACAGCAGTGCTCTAGTCTCACCGACATTAGCAACAAATAGCTTGTTGTTGTGGACCAAAGCAATGACAACAGTAGCGCCACCAGAGAGATGCTGGTCGATTTCTTTCAAACGGCAGAGAATATTGTCGCAGTTTTGAGATATCTGTAACAGATACAGGGACTTATTACGTCCACATATACAACATTAATAATCAAAATGTGCAGGGAATATGTTATATAATAGACATAATAAAATTAATATCATGGGACATCTCACACATTGCCATCTGATCCCAAACTAGGCAGAGCCTGTACTATGGTGCTCAGACAACTGATATACATACTTATATACTTTTAAATATATACTTATAAAGATAATTAACAACCAGACACAGAACAAATACCTATGCTCATCGCACAAATATTTTGTCCTGGGTGGGAATCAAACCCACGACCTTTGGTTTTGCAGTCAGGAACACTAACCACTAAACCAACAGGCCAGTCAATAAAATTCTATTATTATTAATTACATACATTACATTAATCATCATGTGTGAAAAATTGTACTTCTTAACTTCTCTATCTCAGATTTCAGTTAGGTTGTCGTATGTCTTAACCAAATTCGAGTCAAATTATTATAATAGTCTAATAGCAAAGAAAAGTTCATTTTGCTGTAGCCAGGTCAAAACAATTATTATAAAAGAAACAATGGATGTGTTTCTCTTAAATAAAGCAGATTTACATGTTAAAGAAACCTATCTTCTATCCCACCATGCATAGAAAGTACACCCAATTCTGTTTTTACACAGTTTTGATTTAACATGGTCTAGAAAATAAATTGATTCCAACTTTACACTATTTATCTAAGATATTTATAAAATAGTTGGGGAATTCCCCTTTCTAAGTTATTTTCCATTATTTATTTTACTTCAAGATTTGAATTAAATATGTTTTGATGAAATAAAGTATATAAAGTTCATTAATAATAATTTTTTGTGTCATTCTTCTTTTTAAATATTTACAGCACGGGTCGGCAACCAGCGGCCCTTAAACCACTACGCTGCAGCCTTTATACGGTATCTAAGAAAAGTGTTAATTAGACGATGGCATCTTATCTGGACTGATGTTGATGCTTTTAGCCTATACAGCTTTATAAAGCTTCATCGGATCGCCGAATCCGTGGAAATGATAGTTTCCACGAATTGGATTCAACCATGGCAGTTCGTAT
>DWHO01003944.1:0-11491 GCA_018247575.1 Eurytides lysithous rurik
TGCCCTTTAAAGCTTCATCGGGTACCGCACCCGTGGGAATGCTCGTTCCCACGAGTTGGATAGACCCTACTGCTGCAAGACCCTACTGCTGCAGTCTGATTAAGTAACAATATTCAATCCAGTGTAGTTTAGCTGTCCAATTTTACAGAATCTAAGTCTGGCATCTCAGAGCTCTCGGAGTAATAAGGCCACGAGCTGGGCAATAACTGCGTAGATGCTGAAAGCCTCCTTCTGATCATTCAAAAGCTGACTTGTACTCCCCTTTAATTCTTTCCCATATCCTTGATTTTCTTAAGGCCCATATTTTACTATTAATATTCTTAACGTCTGACTCACTAAGAAAAGATTATCCACGTAATTGATTTAAAAATCATAGCATCAGCACCAATCAATCATCATAGATTGAATAAATAAGAATATTAAAACTTATACTTAAAAATAATAATCAAGAAACTAATAACTTGACAATATAACCCTAAAAGTTAGTCATATATAAGCCGCCAAAGTGGAAATTAAAAAAAAAATTATCATTGTACATAACCAAAATTCAAATTTACATCGAACTTTTGATATGCTAGAATATGGTACCAACATGACATCTACAGTTTTATTTCAAAATCTACTTTGTGTTAAATATTCTCACGGAGAAAGTTAAAAAAGCTAGTTATTTTTTGCAAAATTTTTAATTTCTTTGAGTTTTCCGCTCTAGGCACAGCACAGCGTTTTGTTTTATTAATTTTAAATAAATAAATAAATAGATAAATGTTTTAGAAGCCATTAAATTGTTAAACGAATCACGAATGAAGCAGGATATCTAATGTTACGTCGCTTGTTACTTTCAATTTGCGTCAATGAACATATTCCTGTTGCACGTTGTTATTGAATTAAACGACAATTTATTAGAGAAGGAGATCAAATTTAGAAGTGAAGTTTTTTTGATGAACAAACAACAAATAAGCAAAAATAAGATCCTTCGATAACGATTCTGAAAAGCTATATACTTCATATCAATATTAAGGCGACGGAACCTCTTTACATTGATAAATTATTATTGTGCACGATAAGAATAAAATAGTGTTTATGATATTATTTTATACATAAGCTTGCCTGCTATATATTACAAAATGTGGAACGTGGCGAAAATTTAAATAATTAATTTGCAATTATAATATTGTTTTATCACGCAAGTCTAGTCGACGGTTTTCCATTTCAATCGATATTAATAAAATTAAGTAAGTCTCAATAACAATTCTTATTTAAACTATATACCACGGAATAGACGTTGTATGTAAGCGTAAATTAGTTTTTTTTAATCTGTTCATATTTAAACACGGAGTTATCTCCTGATTTTCAAGCAATGGAGATAACACATGTATGTACCGAAACAGCAATTCAGTATTTTAACGTGCTATGCAAAGTTATTTTACATTATAGTTTAATATTATATATAATATAAAACATGAGCAGGTATTATAATCAATTTATAAGTTTTACGGGTAATTTACATTAGTTTGCATAATTCAAAATTTATTGTTTCTACCTTTTAATATAGTGTTATGTGAATATTTTCTTAATAAATCACAATTTATTTTATAAACAACTTTATAATTAAATTAGTGAAATATTTTATACCACAATATTTTCATCGCATATACCACAAACAGCGTTTGTTCATCTTAAAAAGAAAAGGACATCGTACTTAACTCTCGGAGCCTTATTTCTAGAATCAAATCACGACTCGAGCATCGCCATGAAAGTGTCCTAAGAGTCATATACAGCGGGTTTTGTTACTTTTCTAAGGTGAAATATTTTGTCTATAGAGTCAAATACGTCACATTTAATGTTTTTAATTGACGGACCTACGTTTAAGTGCAATGACTAAGTTTTACTATAATAATTACTGTGTTTTTCATAATATCATTGAATTAGTATTAGCGAAACATATCTTCTATTGAGCAAGTAATAAAGTAATATGCAATAATATCTTTTTAATCGCTAAGTTTTACTATAATAATGATTTTTTTTTCTTAATATATGTATATAGTCTTAGCGATGTTTCTCTCCTATTAAGCGAGCTATAGTATTATGCACTAATATTTTTTAATCGAAAGTGTGCTGATTAAAGCTTTATACAAAACTAAGCTTTGTCCGCGGCTTTGCCTGCCTGTATCATTCTTCCTTTTTTATATTTTCCAGGGCTAAAGTTAGCTCCGAATTACATCTTCGACAAAAAAATACCGATCCGAAGTTTGATGCCCGAGAGAAGAACAAGATTCACTCGCAGATTTTTAATACGCAGATATTTAATAGCAAGGATTGTAACTGAAGTAATGCGCTACCCGTGTTAGTGCAAGCAACGTGTGCCTATATCAACGAAAGGAATAATAAAAGGTTCCAATATGAACATAAACTTAACAATAAACAATTTTACAGTTTAGTTATAACGTACAAATTAAAGGAATAAATCGCGATAAAATCCTTTAATTGAAAGTAAATGACATTGCTTAAACTAATGCTGACACAGCAGCGCGTAACAATGAAGATTTTTTAAACATGCCGTATAAAAATCCGTGGGCAGGTTCGGATGCACCTGAGTATTTCACGCAGCGACTCGCCGGCGCCGGTTGGTATAGTCTGTGACCCCACGCCCACCATAGATATAACAATTTATAGAATTCACGTTTCACGTTCAAGTTACACATTTGTTTGTTTGTTTTTTTTTTATATATATTTCCCGCCTATTTTATATGTATAACTTAAAAACAAACATTTTTGTGTAGAACGCCAATTTAGTATAAATATAAAATTTCATAATTTATAAAATTTATTACAATCTCAAATGTGATTTCAAGACCACAAAGGTTTAAGAAGAAAAAAAATAGAACTGTCTAAGGAAAGATAGCGTATGATAAAGTGAATATACATTGATTAGGATTTTTTTTAAATAAAAAACTTTAAAGACAAAAAAGATAAGACAGGATAATAAATTGGCCTATTCCACTTACCGGGCGACAACGCATTTGCTAGATAGTTGTTAGGTATTACGGATGTTCAGTACTATTATATTATAGTCAAAGAAAAGCATAAACAATAAAAAATATAAGACTTATTTTGTCTAGGAACACATTCCGTCACATCCATTGAGACACTAACTTAATCTTTTATCATAAGAATAACGTATAGATGTATAATAATAAATTTTACCACGTGTGCCGCATCTAATATTTCTTATATCGTAACGCCCACTCTTATAAGCATTGTGCCGTCCCGAAATCCATAATGGAATTAGCGCATTCCGTCCGGCTTTTCAACGTACTATAGTACCTTCAATTCAATGCCATACAACGGTATACATTGAAAGTATGTACATATAAACATTTCCTAAATGAAATGAACATTCCTGAATTCCAACTGTTTCAAAAGTATTTTAATTTGATTGCACTTTGACAGTCATTTTATATAAGAAAATAATCAAAATTAGGTTGGAATTTATCTTACAATAAACTTTTTTTTAATCGGTTGAGAAAGAAATCGCAGAACATACATTCGAAAAACATGCAGACGTATTGAGAACCTCCCCAGTCGGTTACTTAATACCACATATTTTATTATTTATCTGTTTAAATAAAAATTAATATGACTGATTATATTCTATATCTCCCTAAACCATTCATCCAACTATGTATCCTATAATTACTAACTTACTTTATAGTAAGGAACTATTTGTTCGTTCATTTTCAATACAAGATGTGAACGCTTGTACAAGATGTGATGGCTCATTTAAGACCAGCATTGAGAAGTCTTCATACTTTTTCGACCACTATTCTATTAAAGGAGGCGTTATATATTTCCATTTTGACACATATACATACAATGTATACAATATATACCAAACTTTGATGATTCATAAATATTTCATTCTACTGTGTGTGTGAATTGATTTCCACCCGGGACAAGTATTTGTATAGCTATTAAAGTAGTTTATATGGTGGTATATACAAATCGGAGGTCATCGGTTTGAATCCCGCGGAGGACAACGATTAGGGCGTTACGGGCTGATCACCCAATTGCCTAAAAATTAAGATGACCCACACAGGTGCACTCACTTTTCTTTTGCACTATAATGAATCATGCGCAGTTGGTTGATCTCTTCTTGATCGACCGCCGTGGTCGGAACAGATCAGGACGACATAATTAAAGTAGTTAAACGGATAATTGCTGCGGATCTTCATTTATCCCATTTTATGTTTATGTTAGCAAAGTCTTACATAGAAATATGTCACAAAATAAAATGCCAAATGTAAAAAAACGGGCAGATATGAAAAATGATTTATTTACAGAGATATAATAATTTTGAGAACCGTTTAGAAGAACATTAACAGATCAGATCAGTAATATAATAAAACCGCCGCACAGCATGCATGCAGCATGGTTTTTCTTCTATTTAATGTCTATTTCTTATGTTAAAAGATACTTTAGCAAACACAAAAAGAATGATTGCAATAAGACGAGTGCAAATAAGTGACAGACACAAACACGTATTATATGTAATATAATCTAATATGTTGTAAATATGTTGCTAATCTATGGATTAGACCATCAAATATGTTAGCATGCCCTAACACAATATTCAATACTTATTTGTACATTTCAATATGTTGACATACATTTCGGCAGTAAACTGTTGAGCGACGGAATCAAGGCGGATTAAACTTAAAAGAAAGGGATTGGGGCAACCTGCATACCTAGGTAATATTTGGTATATTTACACAAATAAATGAGAAAGTTACAAAAATTATTTGTTGCCTACACTTTATCGTCACGAAAACATGCTTTTTTATCATCACAAAAAAGTGATTAAAACATAATTAGCGACATGTTTTATCGACACTTATCTGCGCTGAAAAAACGTCGGTTTCAGATAGTTAAATATGGCAACGGTGAGCGTACAACAGGGGACCTTAAAAGGGGGCAAAGCGAAGAATGACAATGGATTTGAGTATTATGAATTCTTGGGAGTGCCGTACGCGAAGCCGCCAGTTGGTGAATTGAGATTCAAGGTATGGCTTTTTCAAAATATTTGGTTTAGATTGATAAAAAAAAAACTAGTTCACGGAATTTAACGCGTCTTTATTTAGATCAACATTTCGATCACTTTACAGAATCTATGGCCAATAGAGTGTATGTTTATTTATACCTCGTTTATTTTCCTTTTTGCTTTTATATATTATTACATTTTAAGTTTCGAGATGAGCTGACGCTAGATTCTACTAAATTCTGAGGGCACTATTGGCTATAAATATATAAATATTGTTTAGAGTTAATTGATATTCATACAATCTGGTATTTCTACCTAACCGTGCACATACACCAAAGGGTCCAAAGGTTGTCTGTAAGAAATTGCTTTTAGCGATAAAGCCGCCCATTGTAACACCATTGATATCTGTCTGATTATATATATGTTTGATGTTTTTTGTTTCTGGTGTGCAATTATCTATCTATCTATCAATCCACTTATCTGTGTTATTGTGGGTTAGGGCTAATATATTCAACACGAGAGTTTCGAAACATGTCATGAAATAAATTTAACGTATAGTACATATGAAATGAAATCTGTGTACTGTCACGAAATAGAGATTTCACACTAGATTGCATCGAGGAGGTTTGGCATCTGAGGTAGATAAGAAAATAATTTTTATTTGAAATGAATCACCTTGTCGTGAACATAGAAATAGTACATTTAATAAAAACTAAAACGAATCAAATTGACTTGCTGCGAAAATCTAGTCCTTTAAACATGTTTTTTTTTTGTGAACGTTTTCCATGGTTATGAGTGTATGTCGATTTCGATTGATAATTCTTCAGAGTAAGTTATCTCCAATAATATTTTTTAAATAGTTATACACTATCACACTGTACATTTTCTCCGACATGCAAAAATGCCGGTATCGTCTTTTATCGAAAATTAATTTGACCTCCGTCGACCCGAAGAAACTTTATCGTCGACTTAGTAATAATTCAAATGTTAATGTAATGTTTTTAACACGACTAATTATTGTTTGTATAATAATTAGATATCGGCTAATTTTTATTTCTTTTATAACGGAATTTCGTTTTCATTGATTAGATCGAATTTAATTTTAAGGTGTCAAAATTTCTATAAAATAGAGGCACTCATTATTTCGCAATAATAAAAAAATATTATGAGAGAAATGGTATAATTTTAAATTAGAACAAATTTAATATATCTTCATAATATACTTATTCTCCAGAGTCCTCAACCACTGGAGCCATGGGACGGTGTCAGAGATGCGTCAGTAGTGAGCAAAGACAATATATCATTGCAAGTCGATATGGTAGGTGGTCAAGCCGCCGGCAGCGAGGACTGTCTCTATCTGAACGTTTACACCCCGAAACTTCCAGAAGGAAACGCTGAACTGCTGCCCGTTATGGTATTCATCCACGGCGGGGGCTTTGTTTTCGGCAATGGTATCTTCAAGGACGAGCACGGGCCGGACTTCCTGATTGAGCACAATACAGTCGTGGTCACAATGAACTACCGACTGTCCGTATTGGGATTCCTCGCGCTAGATATTCCCGAGGCGGCAGGTAACATGGGCCTGAAGGATCAGCTAAAAGCCCTCGAATGGGTGCAAAACAACATACGTCAATTTGGCGGCGACAAGGACAACGTCACCATCTTTGGCATAAGCGCTGGAGCTGCTTCAGTTGAATACCACATAGTATCGGAGAAATCCAAAGGACTATTCCACAAGGCGATTCTGCAATCGGGCTCCTGTCTCAATCACTGGGCGGTTAATTACGAGCCAAAGAAGTTGGCGTATCTACTAGCCCAAAATTTAGGTTACAACGGTTCTGCTGACGACAGCGTGGGTCTGCACCAGTTCCTGATGAAGGCCCCGGGTGAAGCCTTAACCGTCTCCGCTTTGAAGGTCTGCGAGAATTATACGAACAACCGACTGTTCTTTGGCTTTGTGCCGACGATCGAAAAGGATTTCGCTAATGGTGAAGCGTTCCTGACAGAGCTACCGTATCGCTTGCTGAAACGAGGAAGTTTCAATCGCGTGCCGGTCATCAACGGTTTCTGCAACAAGGAGGGTTACCTGGCGAATATGATGGCACCTCAAGCCATATTGAACCTATTGGACAAACGTAACTTCACTACACACTGGTCTTTCGATTTCGACGCGAACGACAAAAGCGAATACAATACGAAACTCACACAGGCCTATACAGAAGGTCTGAGGCCCGACGGAGACCACGACGAATTGGCGGTCGACTTCTTCAGCGACTTCGATTTCATATCAGGCATTTGGATTGGCGGGAAACTGATGGCCCGCCATGGAGCTCCGATTCGCGTTTACGAGTTCTCTTATAGCGGAAAAATTAATTTCTTCAAACTCATGTTTGGCATTATGCGCAGTGGGGCTGCTCACGGCGACGACCACACTTACGTCTTGTGCCACAAAATAGCGAGGAAGGCTTATGACCAAGATTTGGTATTAAGGAACACTATGAGCAAAATGTGGACCAATTTTGCGAAGTTTGGGTATGTTGTTTATTAACTTCCATCATTGCTTTTGTGGGCAATCTTTAAATTAAATTATAAACTGAAAGACATTTATCTCAAATGTAAGTTCTATTGTCTTTACTAATTATATTAAAACTATAATGTATTTGTTGTTTATTAACGGTTTAATTTAATTTGATGGACAATGCAACAAAATTAAACGATAAACTGAAAGATTCTAATCTGAAGTTCTATTTTCTTTACTAATTATATTAAAACTATAATGTGTTTGTATTTATTTGTTTATTAACGGTTTAATTTAATTTGATGCACAATGTAATAGAATCGAATTCTAAACGAACGAAATCGCAGACAAATTCTTGTTTTACCAATTGATAATTACATATATTTTACCTCAGATATGTTGCGCCCAAGACATGTACAAATTTAAAACTTTTTCGAGAAATTACTATAGACAGTTCGCATAATTAAATTAACCAAACCATCATTTTTTATTAACGACATTGTTAATTATTTTTCAGTACACCCACACCGGAAACTAGTTGGGAAACGTCGAAGGAGTGGCCCTTATTAACGGACGATAATTCTGTATATCTCAATTTTGATGAACAGATCAACTTTAAAAATAACTACGAACCCAATAAAATCGCTATTTTTGAAGAAATCTACGAAAAATATGAAAAATAAATCGGAAAATTGTTTTGTATACTTTAATATAATAAAACCCCCTGTTTGTTAAACTAAATAAAATTGATATACAAAAATAGTTTTTATTTACTTTACTTAATAACATTTAAATACTTTAACAAGCAATACATGTATAAAAAGGCTGTAAAATAATATATAAATGTAAAATAATATGGTTACATGCAGATTAATTTTATGATACCTTTTATTCAAATTGGTATATGTAACCTCTATCTATGTATGTAGCAATAAACAAGCATTTTTGGAAGTAACGGATCATGTCTCACTGAACCAACAGATCTGGTACAGCGAGATCAGCAATAAACTATCTTCCTTATCACTCTGAAAATAACACATGCAAAATAAATGTAAAACAATAGGCATTGTGACTATGCAAAATATATTTCAAAATGAGATATTATAAGTTCTTATTGTAACTTGCAATAATTTTCAATTATTTAGAAAATATAATTTAAAAAAATGTACCAGTTCATACCTATCACAAATAAGCTTACTAAAACCCTGCCTTACCCAATTATTGCATATAATAGCTTTCATAAATACTAAATTTAATAGAATTGAATAGGCAATAAAATATGATTTATAGACTACAAAAATCATGAGTTTCGTATTTGAACTTTTACCCTTTACCTTTATATTTCAAATTCTAATAATAAAATTGAACATAGATAAAGTATTTAAAAATTTCATATATAAAAAATTCTCTACAATACAACTTTATAAGCTGTAGTATTTTTTATATAACTCTTCATATAACTTTGACCGTGCTGGGTATGGTGCAGTTTTCATTGTTAGCTTATCGTCTATAAATAGATATGCCATTTGATTATCTCCAGTGGGTTCCCATTTTGTAGTTATAACATTGTCAACATTTGGTGTAGGATTACTGAAAAATAACAAAAATTTATAATAAATCAACCAAGCCTTGCTTAAATAAGGGATCAATTTTTAGAATAAAGTATATTAAATTGTTAAATGAGAAATGATAACAATAATTTAATTATCCATTATTGTGAGTAACGTTAATAACATACCCATATTTAGCAAAATTTGTCCACATTGTGGTCATTCTGTCTTGAACCAATTTGTCAGTATGGGAAATATCATCCTGATTCAATAGGTCACTTTTAATCAAATATCCACCTTCATCACCGTGGCAGGCTCCCTCTCGTTCAATATTGGTTTTCTTTTTTAAATAGTTTAATTTTCCATCGTAAGAGAATTCATAAAAATAAACAGGTTTATTTTGTTTTGCTATTAGCGACGTACCTACATAGACCCCACCGAAAAAATCAACATCTGTGAAGAAATCTATTGCAAAATAATCATTATCCTTGTGGGTTCTTTCCCCTTTTAAATACACCTCCTCTAATTTTTCTTGAAGTTCATTTTTCTCTGCTTCACCATAGTTAAATGGAAGTTGAGAGACAAACAATTTATCCGCTACTAACTTCTCAAGTTTCGAAGGACAGAGTGGTAAAACTAATAGACCTTCACGTGTACAAAAGCCACTCATAAATGGTACTTTAGCAAATTCACCATTCAATAACATCTTGTATGTAGATTTACTTATAAATGGTTCCCAGTCCCCAGGCTTTTCCACAGTAGGAACAAAACCAAAGTGAATGCCTCCATTTGAATTCTTAGAGGCTATTACCATCATTGAAGCTTGAATTAGTTCTTTAGCAGGCATATCCTTTAAATATTGCAGCAGTTCATGATCATCCTCGATAGTTTTTTTAGTGAGAAGGGGAATTTTTGAAGCTAATTCTTTAACATTATTGTTTTGAGCCCAATGTAGAAGAGATGAACCTGATTGAGCAATAGCTTTATGAAATAAACCTTTAGTCAGTGGAGACAAAAGGAGATATTCTACTGATGCCCCACCAGCACTAACACCAAAAATTGTGACATTATTAGGATCACCACCAAAATGACTTATATTCTTTTGAACCCACTTAAGAGCAAGTACTTGGTCTTGTAACCCCATATTTCCAGGAGCTTCCTTAAGGTCTAAGGATAAAAATCCCAGGATTCCTAATCTGTAGTTCAAGCTTACAATAACAACATCTTTTTCAATTAGATAATCAGGACCATGTGCAGAATCATCAGTACCATGTCCAAATAAAAATCCCCCTCCATGAAAAAATACCATTACGGGTAGTCGCGGAGCTTCGTTTATCAGGTGTGGTGAATAGACATTTAAATAAAGACAATCTTCATCACCCACAACAGTTCCTGTTATTTTGTCATATTGTATGCATATGTTGCACTCTTTTGTGGCATCTCTTACACCCTCCCAAGGTTCTGGAGGCTCAGGTATCTATGAAAGTGTAAAATAAAGAAATATTAAATAAATTTAAAAATATTTATAAGAATACATACATATAACATATACTACAATTTCTGATATTTTCCTTCTCAAATATATACTCCTTAAAATTTAATAAATTTGACACAGACACACACACACACACACACACACATCACAGCAAAGTCAGTAATTTCTCTTTATATTTTTCTTACATGTCATAATAATATCAGATAGTATAATTAAATCTTATTTGGCAATTTTTTCTGTTTTGTTAGTTTAGTAATCCATAGGTATAAAAAAACTTATTATTGAATCTTTTAGATTTTCAATATTAATCCCGAACACTTTTAATTTATTTTTGTTACATTTATTATATAAACAATACTAATCCTTAATTTTATAACAAAAAAATTAAGATCTAATAAGAGCAAAAAAAGTGTAATTAATTAAAACCATTAAAAATGATATAAGGTGGAAACAACATAAAGTTATACAATACTTACAGAAAACCTTAAACCACCAATTGGTGGCTTTGCATATGGAATTCCTTTGAATCTATAAAAATGTACACCTTTCAATGATTTACAGACATCACCTTTTAATCCACCATCTGAAATCTGTACTACCGGACAGGACATTACTACAATTTCTATCCAATATACTATATATATATATATCACGTAACCAACTTCTTATAAAGTATACGTTTATATAAAATTGTAATAAAACTATACAACTTTTCACTTAACTAACTAATCAAGCTTTGTCGTCCAACCTTCTGTCAGACCCAATGAAAAGTCAAAGCCCTGTCACTGTCACTAGCATAATTGCAATACCAAATCTGGTGGACCAAAATGCGTGGAATATAGTTGATTGACTCGTATGTGGGATGGATATTATTGTATTAAGGTAATACT
>DWHO01003945.1:0-11491 GCA_018247575.1 Eurytides lysithous rurik
CTTGTCAGGACCGAGGTATTTTTTCCGAATAGGTAGTAGAATCAAATGACGTCAAAAAGTGACGTCAATTTTGAATAAAGAATTTTTGACTTTGACTTTACGTTTCGGGTACTTGGGAAAATGTCGTGGTGATAAATTGATAACACGAGGTTCCTGAGCGTGCATGATATAGATCATAGATCTGTCCAGTAAAAAGTGATTAACATAAATGCAAAGGATCAAATCCATCACCTCGTTTCGGAGTCGGTTAGAAACAAGTAACGAACGAAGATCGTCTATCGCTTATAACAAAAACCCATTCGCACGCCTTAGATAATTAAACCAGCGGTCGATGTAGGCGCGCGCCGAATATAAGCGGGCTAGAGATGCATCAATAAACTGACAAGGCGCTCGCAATCATAATAAACCACCCGTTAATACTCGTGATGGCTACCGTATGGAACGTATCGAAAGGAGGCAGAATTGAGCGGAGAACTTAACGATAGATGCGTGTGGACATTTAATTATTGGGAAGTAGACCTACCTAGACGAGCAAGTTTAGAGAAAAAATCATCTAAATCTCCTTTACAAATGGGCATCCCACAAGGATCTTTTCTGGGGCCTTTTTTATTATTTTATGGAGTAGGCTCACAAACGAGCGAGCGGCTCACCTGATGGTAAGCGGCCACCGCCGCCCATGGACATTTGCCATAGAACTTGCAAACGCGTTCCCAGCCTTTAAGATAAATACAAAAATGTTCCATATATACATATTTATTGATTATAAGCAGTTTATACTCGTAAATCTTCTCATGTTTTGCAGACTGCTTAGTCTAAGCGCGTGTTCATAGTAAAAAAACGTGACGGGGACGTGTAGTCAACATTTTATTGTTGTAAGGTTATATTTTTCGTGTAAACACAATTGAATATTTGATTATATTATAACAGAACTGAAATTTGAAAAATAAAATGCAAACACGAGATCACTAAATAAAATCGTTAACATTATTAATTGATACCAATGCAAGTTCAGTAACGTACCAACAATAATAAAACACGCGAAAACCATTTTATAGTTGTTTATTTCACAATGCACGTTGTTTCAGATGTAAACCCGCTCGATTTCTAAAAGTTTTACCACCCAACTCATAAAATTGAATAAGGCCCTAAATCTTTGAGGCCCTTGTCCGTAAATTTCCAATTTGTGAAGACTTTTATTATCTTAGACTGTAAAATTGAACTGAACGTGCTTGTCCGCATCGGATGACGTGTGCATTTTGCAGACTTGGTTGGTAACCTTCCAAGCTTTGACGGACACGCTCTTTATATAGCTAAGAAGATAATGTAGACAAAAGATATCAAAGATTTAAAGTCTCGAATAAGTGCCTCATCTGTGAAGTGCGTGTCACGTTAACACAGTCTAGATTCGTGCTTTTGTAATGACAGTTATACGACACTGCTCTTAACACAGGTAGCAAGTATAAAAGTCTGCATCAATGAATATATTTAACTGGGTAACTCAAAATTTTACCTTTACGTACCAGCGCAATAACAACAGCGTCACAGAAATAGAACAGGCTAGTCCCAGAAACAGTAAGGAAACTATAACTTAATTAAAAATCACTAGAACGTGACGTCACGCGAAGGAAACGCGTGTCCCCGTGTGGAAGTCACAATTCCCATACAGCTACATTCAGAAATAACCGCGGCCGATATAAGATGAGCTGCAAGACGCTTAAACACAGGGTGACCACGCTTCGCGTTCTTCCGTGCTTCCAATACGGGACACCTTATTAAGAATGTCATGTAAAAATAGTATCTCTACTTAACTTCTCGGCAGGTGGTGAATACAATCGGTATGGCATTTAAACCTACTATAAAAGATCTACTTTATGCAATCTAAATGTTGACTAGTTGTTACAGTAATAATAATAATGTCCTCACGACCGATTTCAGCCACAGTGGCCAATCTATCAGAGATCAGCCAATTGCGCGGGATATATTATAGTATATATACAATTGTTTACGCAGAGACAGGTGCAATCACTCTTCTTTTGCTCTCATAGTCCGGTGGGACAGATACTCGGCACAAAGGAAAGATCAGGCGCAATGGCGGTGACAATTAGCCGAACTCTTAGTAACGACTCCTCCAACCCACCGCTAGATGGCGTCGACAAGAAGAGACGAGACGAGCAGTTAATTATAACAGAAATCTAAAAATATAACATTTTTTTTTTCATATACAGTAATGTTTAATTGAAAAATAGATACCTCCTTCTGAATCACTTAGTATGTTTTTTTCAGTAGTCGCATTACACATGCTAAATGGTGTAGTTGTACTAAGTAAAGATATGTAAAGTACTAAGATATGTAATTAAACACGATTAATTTTATAAACAACTTAACCCTACTAAATTTCAACCGTAGTATTAGCACTTCTCAGTAATAACCTTTATCGGAAATTTGCAACGATTGGGGGAGGACTAAGAGGAACGATTACAAATAAATAACGCATTCATAACATGTTTAGGGCCATCCTGTTACTTTACATTTAGGTTTTGTGAAACCTGTATTTTTAGACAATATTTTTTCACTTAATTTTGAATCCGCTTTAAATTTAATGTAAATATTCCAAGGATTGTCCCAAAAAAAACTGCAAGCCTGGCCACCGCGTTCACAAGTCGCCCCGGACGCATTCGCCCGATGCCGCAACGCATCGCCGATGGGAGGGCTCACGACGGAATTGTCAATTCTATAAACAGCTGTTGACGAAGTGGGAGCGTTCGTTGCCTCCAGAACGGCGCGAGTGTCGTTCCGTTGCGTCTGAGACGTTAGACGCAACGATCCCGTAGAGTATCACAAATTAAACGGATGTCACTGGGCTCAATCAAGAAATCGATTCTTCACCATTCGTAACAATTTTCCCAACAACTAGGCCTACGCCATTACCGCCTACTCTTCCCGCATTTATCCACCGTTGTTAGATAGGTAGATGTGAAAGGAACCAATGCACTTAGGCTTTTTGCACGTTTGAAAAGCAATGTTTGTTCAAATGATGGTCTAATTATAATGAATAGAGGTGTAACATCTTAAATCTCTGGGGTACATTGCCGCATCAAGCACGTCCTGTGGGACATTGTGTTACGTACAACTTGCTGGTCTAATCTTTTTACTTCATACACAAACAAAACATCGTCGACAATATGCTGCGTTATAAAACTCATACAGTAAGGTCAGCTTTTAAAAACTTGGATTTTGACTTCAAACCAAAAAGTCGAGGTAAAAATTTATTTATTTTATTTGGCAGTCGTTGTTCTGCTGTATCCGTTTCAGTTTTAAGTTAAAGAACAAGTCACGCATCGATTGGATATGAATTTTATTGACCTTTCTCAAGAAACAAACATACGGATACCATTACGCCCTCTACAAGTCTATTATAAAAAGTAATGAAATAAAATAATAATAAGAGAAGGCGTCCAAAAAACCGATCCGACTGTTTACGATCTCACCTTATACCCTTGTTGTTGGGGGAGCTATGGCCCAAAAACATCCCGTCAATCGACGGTCCCCGCTCATAAACTGTCGGCCTAAACAATAACGAAAAAAAAACACAATACACCCTTTGTACGGAGTAGAACCATTTCACCCTCATTTCTTTTGGTTCATCTTCTAGAAGCGTGTAACGCAATAAGGGGATTTTGACATTTGATTAAGTGACAACCGACTTCTATAAAAAGGTGAATAAACAAACAGTTTAACAATGGCAAAGCCACACTGAAACTCCCGCCGCAGCTGAATGGGGCGGCTCGAACCGGATAAATACCACGACCTCACAGAAATCGGCGTAAAGTGGAAGTGTTTATGATTCTACCTTTCGTCCGGCAGCGGATAAAACGTTACCAGCGTAATGCAAAAAATCAATGCGAATTCAATAAAATCTGCACTACAATATGTTTAAAATCTTATGTAGATTTTACGAATCTACGAGTGACTTGTGTATTATACTTTAAACTTTCTTTTTACGTATCTCGCGTGAGTAATTTTTTTAATAACAGGATTTACAGAGGCCAGGCGGCCTCTTTTACAGAGGCCACCTGAGATAGTACCACTGTACTGCCAATTATTGTAGAAATGTGTAAGCAATACTGTGTTCCTAATCTCTTTCGTTTAAAGTAAGTTAGAAATCGGTGAATAAATTTCGCTAAAAATTAATCACTAAAAAAAAATATTAAAAATAGTACGGAATGCCTTATAAAAAAATCCGCAGTTCAGTATTTTTCGAGCGCGTGCGAATCAAAATTTCTTCAATCAAGGGCCGACTGTAAATTCATAGTCTGTTTGCATACGACGGTTGGTAGCCGTACAATTAGCATAGTAGTGAGTCAGACGTACTGCGATCGGAAATCGACCGTGATTCAGTCGGATACTGGCTGCACGCTGAATGAGTAGTTTCCACATCCGGAAAAGAAAAAAATATTTGTCTTTTTTTTCATAGGTCATTGATCTTTGCTTCGAGGCAAATCCCGTGTCCCAAGCATAAGTAAGGGCGCCCTATGAAATGTACTATTCTCTGATGACTTACTACAAAAGAATGGAGTTTCGATCGAGTCCCTGGACTAAGTTTGTAAGATAGTGATGGTTTTCGTCATCATTGAATATTTTGGCTTAGTTAATGCTGAAAGCACCATGCAATTTTCTTTATTTTTGTATGATACAAAAGCATATTTTTACTTTATTTATTGTACTTTACGGTATTTTTGTTCGAACAGGTAATAGAATCAAATGACGTCAAAAAGTGATTGTAAATCAATCCAATTTTGAATAAAGTATTTTTGACTTTGACTATTGCTCCAGCCGCGGCGCTTGAATAATTTTATGGGATGGCACTGAATCACTCCTTACTAGCTAACAGACTCCTTACTAATATTACAAATACTAGTAATGAGATTGTTGCTAAGTCTGTATTTCACGCAGCAGCGAAACAAGGGCTATGATTTTTTGGCATAGCAAGCATTCGTGATAGAGTGACGTGTGAACACTTCTATTCCATAGTAAATAAAAGCAGAGAAACTCACCCAAACAAATGTTAATTTAACATATAAATTTTCCAAAGGTACAAATTTCAAACAGGCATCTTAACAAGGCGTCCTGTTAACAAACGTCCACCTTTCCACCGCTCATTGACAATAAATGTATAAATAATCATTTGCGAACACGACATTGCATTTTCAGTTTTATAATAAAAGGTTGATTGAACGAAAAAGGGAGAAAATGAGACCACCTTATCTTTTTACAAAATTTGTGTTTACGCAAACACCATGAGTTGTAGTTACAATATCAAAAACTTGTAATAAATTTTTTCACATATTTCTAAGCAACATAAGCATAAGCATTGTTAGTAACACTAAACATAAATGCTTCATTTTTTAAGGTGCAAAAATAATGCTTACAAAAAATAACTGTAGAGCTCTTCGGTAACCACAACACCCAAAGCAATAGACTGACAATAGAGATTTAAGAGGATGGAGTCTTGTTACCTTAGTTACATTCAGAATGTAATAAGTTTGTTTTACTTTACTAAGTAGGGTTCTCAAAATCATAACGCTATTTCTATATATGGCATTATTTACATAATTACCCTTTAACTATTGTTAGCTTTAATGAGAATAAAGTCAACGTTATATATTCTCAAACAAACGAAAGAAAAAAAAATACATATACATATTAGAAGTAATGTGGAATAAAGAAATAAAATATGAGACAATACTAATAATCGACCAAGTATTGGATGACATTCAAAAATAATGTCAAACATTAAGAGTAGATGAAATAGATTTTATTCCTTATCTTTAAAGATGATCTCTGGTGGCATTTAGTTCAGTTGTAATATAAAATATTAAATAATAATATAATTACTTCTGAAAAGCTATTGTGCTGCATTACCACAGTAGATATACTTGTTCACTATCCAAATATGAATCTATTGTTTAATATTTTACACTAACAAATTCGAATGCACATATTTAACCAGAAAACTGTAGAAAAATTCAAAAACAATTTAGTAACCAATGTGGATAAAAGATATCATTATTTTATTTATGTGAGCTAGATTTGATAAGTTTGTATTTAACAAACGTAGAGTATTCCACTTGATCATATACAATGATAGTAATTGTAGAAGTAACAAATAACCATTGGAATTATTAATAAACAATAATAATTTACAATTAATAACATAAAAACATTAACTTTAAAATCATTGTTTTGCAGTAAACAAATAAAGGAAATATATCTACCTTTATTTTTTTACCCTTTATACTGTACTTCTTAAAGTACATTGATTGCTCATTATACATAAAAAAATGATAAAATATTAATTTATATCAATATCTTTTTACTTAAATGAATAAATGTGAGGTGGCCACCTTGCAAAGTTTTTCATGAATATCGAGGAACGAAATTCAAAAATATTCAACGATAATTAACTATTACTCTGTTTACCATAACAAAAATAAAAAATGCTACCATCAGATCATCTATAAACTTCTTAAATAAATCCATGCACATTCTTAGTAAAATAAAAACCAATAATATAATTTTGATAAAATGAATTTAACACAAACCTATATACCTCAGAATTCCTTTATAACTAGAAAGGATACTCATTAACAGTAACCAACTGGTTGTTCTACTTAGAAATTTAATAGTCCCTTAGCTATTTCATTACTACAATTTTGATTTAAAGATTTTGATATATTACAATAGAAGAAATAAAAAAAATATCCGAAGACGAAAGTTATCCAAAGAAAAGAAACTTACTTAGCTCCTGGGCAAGAACGGTGTCCTTTGTCAGGGGTAATAAAAATAAGAAATACACGAGAAACAAGCACCAAGCACTGAATATGTCACATATAAACATTTTACACTGCCGTTTTTTTTTTATTAAAGTGACACATAAGATACTTGTCTGCGATAAAAGTTATGAAAAGAACATGTTTATGCCAAATAATAATACGATTTGTATAACTAACAAAGCACAGTACGCCACCCCACAACAGACTGACAAAGCAACTGACATAAATAGAACATAGACGACTTCAGTTCAGACTCTACGACACAGAATATAAAATGTGTAAAATTGACGTTTAACAGAGAAGATCCAGTACACACAGCACTGGTTGTCTTAATTTAGCGAATGAAGCATGCTATGAATAAAACCAAAAAACAGAAGCAAAAAACAAGGACAAGACAATTTCTTTTTGATTTTTAGTTATTTACATTTAATTCTTTTGCTAATTAAAACGTTAAATATGAGATTCAACTACAGATAATTAATATAAAAATTATTAGCCACTGTGATTTTTATTTTTGGATATTTTCACCGTTTTCTTTTTATATATATTATTCCAGGAATAAAATTATTTTACAGTAAAGTGGATTGTTGCACCCGTTAAGTGTTATCCCTAAAAGTTATAAAAATATCTTTCCTGTAATAGTAATACCTTGTTGTTTATTTTCATCCCAGAGATCGAAATACCTTACTGTGACAACATCGACCTTCAAATCGGAACATAATACTTTTTACACATCACTTGCTGGCCATAGAATAACAGGCTATGCATCGGTACGACCTCGAGCGGACTCTGCAAAGGAGTTGTACCGCTTAGATTTTCATAAAATACTGAATTAGCTTCTTAATTTTTTTTTTATTTGACCAAGACAATAACGCAATTTTTCAGAAGATGGCCTTCGAGATGCAGAAAAATTGTATCATCACGGGGATCTTTGAATTTTATTGTCTTTTGTGCGAAGTATCTCTAACTACAAGTCAGTGCGTTGACCAGCACATCAAACGCAAAACACACATATGTAATTTAAACTCTAATACATATATGCCAAACTACAAACAAGATGGTATACGACAGGTTAGTAATCTTGTTTATTATTTTATGAATTATTGAAAGTTTGTCTCATAAAAGTTGTATTACCACGTATTAGGGGAATCACAATATTTTCTTTCTCTCGCAAAAAAAAACGCTCCATGGATAATATAAGGGATATTGTAACGGGATGAATGGGAGGGATGTCCTATTACTTGTGGACTTCACAGAACTTCGAGTGTTAGGGTCAAATCCAAAACAGGGCGCGCAACAGCAGAAAAATAATAAAAAAGTTTATAATGACCTTTGTCAAGTGACTTGGCCATCACTAAGTTTCATACTTAATTATGTATGAAACTTAGTGATAACTAAGTCAGTTTGTTAACGTCAATATTTTATATCTTATTTCTTTTAATGTTTGGTCCTTTTTTAGGTTAAAGGAAAATATTACTGTGAATTCTGCAACGTATTGTACGTAACCAAGCTGAAGGTAGCACAGCATTTGAAGGAGGAAGCTCACAAGTACAATAGAGGGATACATTCGTTGATACAAGTTGAAAATGGAGTTCTTGCGTTCGCTGCAGTATTCCTTGATTTTAAAGCTTGGCATGGTTTAGTGGAAAATACTTGTGTTATCTGTAATGTCGATTTTACTAACGAGAGTGCCCATAGGCATGAGATATCACACATCTTAAATCTGATCCAGATGAAAATCAAGTTTACAGAAAATAACATCTTCCGAAAGGTTAGTGGATATTCTGATTATATTAAATTGTATATTAATAACATGAACATGCAAAAAAGCGGTCTTTTTCGCAAAGTCCGCCTCAGATAGTGCCTAAATTTCCAATTGTTTAACCTCAAAGTAGTTAAATTCATAAGCACAACTGTGTTCCAACATTAAAAATATTATTTCCAGTGTTAGTACTGGTAATAGAAATCATTTCATATTCCTGAGTGACAAGCACAGCGTAATTTTGTGAGTTGTAATTTTTTGAAAACAAGCAGTAATTGCTTGCATCGTATATGATGTTAGTAGGCCCGTTAATATCTTGTTTTGCCATTTGCGGTCTTAGCTTGACATGGTATATTTGACTGTTCAATCATTCAATCAAACCATTAACATTAATTTCGCTTTTTAAAATTTAAAGGTGGATAACGAATTCTTCAATTGCATAACGTGCAACTGTATATTAAACATGGATGCATTTGCAACTCATTTCGAAAGTGAAATCCATAAAAGAGAATACAATAAATGTAAAGAGTTGTATGATTGCTACATTAACAGTGCGAGTCAACCCGTAAACTATGTCAATAATGACTACGATTCTAAAAATACTTCCACAAACGCTGGACCAAAACCTGAAATTGCAGGAGAAGAGTTATCAAAGAAAGAAAGAACTGTAAAAACGTTTGAAAAGGAAAATAATGAAGCCACAGGTGTTGAAAATTTAAACGAGAATATAAATCTAGATCAAAACAAAGTAATTGAAGATGCACCGTGTGTAGATAATGAAACTTCCAAGGGCACGGCTGGTACGAATAGTAATTGTGATTCGGAAAAGCTTTATCAGCCACAAGAGGCCATGCAAATAGCGACAGTGTTTGCTAAAGAAAATGGTATTAAGTTTAAGTACGGAAGTCACAGTGCCTATTGTGACATTTGCAATATGAGGATCTCGTCCACTTTAAAGAGGATGCAGGAACACGTGGCTACGCGTGTGCACGAAGAAAAGCTGTCAGAGAAGCGTCCGAGTCCAATAGCAAAGACAACGGTTTTAGAATACGTTAAAGATATGATTACAGCGAGAGACCGTCGTTTATCAAATGTAATATTAAATAGAGAGATCTGTATTGACAATTTGAGTTTTCACATGATTGTAATTAACGAATATGACACATACTGTCAGTTGTGTGAGAGAACAGTGAATTTTTTGTTCATCGATTTCCATTTGAATACAAAAACACACATAAATAAGCTTGTTGACTGTGTTAAAGTTATAATCGACACAAAATTTAACGGAGAATTTGTAAGAGAGGTGAGGTTTTGTATAATTCATATATGTTTAGTAAACTGGTTAAACTTACCGATAGAAAACTTCCATAAGGTCTCTAGCAAACCCACGCAGACGGGTGAATGTGTACAAAACGATGACACACTTGGAGATTTCCATCCAAGAGAGGCACTCTTAGAAATTGATTTGATAGCTAATATCAGATTGTATGATGTTTTCCAACATTACGAACTTCTACTAATTATGAATATTCACTGGGAGATGGCTCTAAAATACGGTCTTGGGGATTAAAACACCCCTTATAAGCCCCTTATAGTTCTGTCGGAAGCCGTTTTTAAATATGTCTGTTCCGACCATTGCGGTCTGTTTCGTTCGCAAATATTTCCTTTGTTTACCCTCTTAAAAAGTCTGAGTCGACTGAAACTACAAGAACTCTAAACCGTTATTGGCTTCAAATACAAAAGTGCACCCCGATACCGCTCTCAATTTGCCGATTTCTTTCACTTTATTCCCAAACCTAGTTTAGTTTCCCTTGCCTGTAACTTTTTCACGTTCAAAGTAATATAATAATTTGTAATAACACTTTTTTAACGTTTAGCGATCCCTTACGAGAATTTTGAAATTATGAATTTTACTCCTTAGTAGCGCAAACCGGGCGTTTGGCGGCTGTTTGCTCTTAACAATGAAAAAGAATTCGGCACAGGAAACAGGCAAACAATATTTTCCCGCCGCTCGATGACTCGAACTTAATTAAGAATTTTGCGTGACTCGCCCAGAGATATATCTTTACTGGATGTGGCCCGAATTTTTTTTTTGTGGCTTTTGTAAACATTTATATATTCGGCGTATATAATAATTTAGTTCGTGCATTTCCAGGTCCGTCGGGATGTGTACCACTGTGGTTTTTGTAACACGCTTTGTAATGGCTTGGTGGAGATGGAAGATCACATCAAGTCTCCGCTTCATAAACGCTTTAAATGGTTTTATTCTTTCCGTGGTATACAATTAATGGAACATCTGATGCAATATATTTGATGTCCAAATAGTTAAAAGTACTGTTGAAGATAATATCGCTATTAAATAATGTTAAATAAGAAATGCATGCAATTTATCAATAAAATGATTACTCAGGTTGATGGGTCTTTTATTTTTAATTTTTGATTAATTTTATTATAAACCTAATTTCTGATACTTAAAATGAAATTTGAAATGCGAAAACATTTTTGTACATAAACTGTAATCAAAGTCTGCCAGGATGGAGCGAAGTTTTGGAATGGGAAAAATGCAATAAAATGAATATGGATGTCAAAAATTTTGCAGTGTAGTCGTCCGCTTAGATCAGTGGCATCAGGGCACGATTCACTGACGTCGCAGCATCGAATCCAGGTTGTGCAGATGAATTGTCAATTTTTGTCAAACACTTTATTATTATAGTCCCTTTTTTTTTTGACTGCCTCCGTGGCCTAGTGGTATAGGCCCCCGCTTTACAAAAAGTCGGTCCCGGCTTCTTGTCGATGCCATCTAGCGGTGGCTTGGAGAAGTCGGTTTAATGTCACCGTCTCTGCGCCTTATCTCTCTCCGGTCGTGTCGGTTATCCGTCCCATCGGGCTATGAGAG
>DWHO01003946.1:0-11483 GCA_018247575.1 Eurytides lysithous rurik
AATCCTTGTTTTTCACTAATTTTAATAGGTTTTAGAGATTAGGAACCAATCACCTATTTTTGCATACGATCAATGTAATTTTTTTACACGGTTTTTTCTGGAACCAATCTACCGTGTAAAAACAGGATTATGTGTAATAATTTCTACAATCTCAACTCAGAACTCAACAACTCTTAACCAATTTATCAATGCAATTTTCCTATTACGTTCGTTGGTTAAGAGGATATTCGTGAACCGCCCTGATTTATAACTTGTCGTATCACAGTGCCTGGCATTTAAATTTGGTATTAAAGTTTAGTAACTTTACAGGGATGGAAGGCTAAAAAAAAAGTCGTTAACTTTTAGGTACATCGCTAAAGTATTTTCGTTTCAATTGGCATTGGCATTCTTTATATAACGCTAAATATAATATCTAACGTCTACATCTCGTTGTGTGTATAAATCTCGTAAAAAATCGCTTAACTACAATGAGTAATGATAAAAATGGGGCATACTAAGTCTAGTGAAACCTATCGATTTTTAATTCAACTCTAACTTATGTTAGAACTTTAGAAGTTAGTGATGTCTGGGTATTAAACGAGTCATCCGCAATTGCTCATACTTTTTATTACTCATAAAGAAGTCCTATCAGTGGAGTTTAGGGTTTGGACTAACATGGAAGGAAAAATTACAAACAAAGATAGATGGGGACCCTTAAAGAATTTACACGCTTAGGTTCCTTTAGCAATACAACTGACACAGTGTTTGAATTTAACTTGCGGTCGCTTTACAGTTTTTCAGTATATTGGCGTAAGGTTACTTAACATTTGCAAATGACACTTAAGTCTTCGATGTTATATGTCAATATTGACCCTTTATGAATATTCCAACATACTAATCGGAACAAATTTTTTGATATATACAATTATTTAATTTTACAGGCAGAAAAAAATTCTGTTTTCGTTGAGTACATGGAATTGTTACGTCTTCACTGAAAATTATTGGGGAAGCAGAAAAAGATTTTTTTTAATCAAATCAAACAGATAAAGGATCGTTGCAGCCGGGATGGGTGGATTGGGATGGTGACCGTTCGAGTGGTGACAACGAATACTAAATAAGGGCACTGCTGGCCATCATATTGACGCCGCAAGTGCCGTCGCCCCGATACACCCGATAGTAGCCCTGCTCACCCCACGAGGGGCCCCACGAGTTCTTGATGGTCCAGTAAGGCAGCCGCTTGTGGAACAGTGGGTAGTCTGAAAACAACATACAGTCCGAGTCAAAGTCAAAATTCTTTATTCAAAATTGGATCGGTTTACAATCACCTTTCGACGTCAATTGGTTCTACTACCTGTTCGGGAAAAAATACCTCGGTCCTGAGAAGGACAGGCGAAAGAAACTCAGCGGGACTATAACTCTTTTCATTTTAATATATTGTTACATTTTTCATAAGTTGAATCTTGAAATAGCACGGAGGCGATCACATCATTCCCAAAGTGTGCTGTCTTCAATGAAATCATTTGCTGTATAATAAATAACCTTTAGCACACAAACGTCCTTTTACAATTTTTTTTTTAAATTTGACAATAGGAACTTTTTGGATGTTTTCTCGAACCCTATTGTAAAAACATATACGTTGTCCATAAAAAGAAATATTGACTCGTTGTAAACGAGTCTCAGGAAAAACAAACTCGTTTTTTTTGTTTCTAGTGTTAATGACATGCGCGTCACACTTCCTGAAAAAATCATTAATGTTTTTATGGACGTAAATAACATTTTCATACAAATGTTGAGTAGCGACAGCCAATATGTTAATAGTCTTAATTTTTTCTCTTAACGACTCTCTTGCTAAGCACTCTTTTGCTGTACGAACAACGCATTCATGGCAGCCCACAGTAGTATGTCATAAAACATAACACTATAGGAATAGCTAAAATAAACTGTGAGAGCTGTTACTATATCTAAACAGCGACACCTTCATACCGTGACTTTCCCACATTTCCATAGCAGTAGGAATTTTTTTTTCTTGCTGCAGGATTCATACTTTATTGTTGTCTTTGATTCACTGACTGCCATTTATTTTAGTCTGTATTTATTAACTATGAATACTTAATTGGTTTTTTGTTTTATACAACTTTTACATATTATGGGTACAGTAATCCCCCCCATAACACGGTAGATTGGTTCCGCGTTATATGAAAACGCGTTGTAGGAGTATTCTCGTATAATACGAAAATGAGTTATAAGAGTTGTTATAGGGGGGATATAAATGTAACTGTTAGTCTTCCTTAATTGAACAAAAATAAAATAAGACGGGAAGGGGAACCAGCGTTCTCGTTTATGATTCACACCTCTTATAAAGACATCGCATAAGGTATAACATACGGGCATATATTATAGCCGCAACGAATGAGTCAAGATGGCGTCACATTATTGTCCTTCAAGTTTTCCCCGTCGTTGGAACGTACGTTACATTAAGTACCACACTCGAACTAAATTGAACCGTCTAAATCATACATCAACATACAACCTTGAAGGAAAAATGAACCCAAAAGCAAGGCCAAGAAAGTAGATTTTGGATGAACTGACCTTTCTCTCCGTAACCGACGATAAGTACACCGTGATCCAAGTTTTTGGGGTTGCACAGAACCCTCCAAGGATGGGAAACGCCACCAACGTAAAACTGCATAGCGTTGGCATTTATACCTGTAATGATATAACAGCATGAAGTCATTACCCAACAAAATTATTAACAACTTTTAATCGGGTTTAGACTTTTTTCTTATTCAACCAAAATTACCTATTCTTCAGTGTTCAGTTATAAATGGCACATTATAATGCTCATTAATAGCCACAACACCACCAGATAGAAAGTTAACCCAATGCGTCATAAGAAAATCTGAAAAATGTTACCAGATTTTTAAAACGTTTTTAAAATGATGAATGCATAAAGCCACCTCAAAATCGTCACATCGATAAATTTTTGCACTTCTTTTCTTTTGATCTATACTCTAAAAAAAAATGAGAGTACATATACGCTTATGATGCAAATGGGTTATAGGTGCGATGCTAGGCCGTCAAAAGAGAGAGCATCCGGATGCTTTCGCCGATTTTATAGAAGTCTTTGTCCACGCACAGTCAGAGCTCTTATAAGCATTCTAATAGAGTAGTTATTTTATTTTCTTTTTAACCCTTTAAGAAGTTTGCCCGTACGGCGTGCGGGCATCTATATTTTCTCCTTTTCTGGTTTGCATTAAAAGTGAAAAAAGAAACAAAAATTCTTAATATTCTTATTCTATTAAGTGTGGTACTTTATTATATGCAATAAAAAATATGCCTTTTTTGGAAGCGTTTCTGGTAAAATGATTGACCGCTTAAAGGGTTAATTGAAATGTAGTCATTTGATAGAAATTGACACTTCATTAGAGTTCCATGTCTGTATAGGTCCAAAAACTCGACTTACCAATCGATATAGGGCCGTTGCTGACCAGCCACTTGGCCATGTCCGTCTCGTCGGTGGTGATGTTGACTGCGCCGCTGATCTTCACCTTGGACATCGTCCTGTTGAAGGAGCACTTGTCGTCTTCGCCCTCGTACGGGTAGTCGCTCTCCGTCTCCAAGCCGCCCAGTTGCTCGATAGCTCTGCGAAAGAGTTCCGAGGTTGCCTAAATATCGGTGTTCTGTTTTGCTGATTGGTAGGAGATTGTCGCCACCCATTGATTTAATCGTTTGGTTAAACTCTATGTACAGTAACGAGCTCTAAGAGACCGGTGATCCGGTGGGCGCGTCGCTTATACGACCGCGAGGACATCGGACCGTGTACACCTTAAATACCACCATAAATACCACCTTTAACGGTGGTATGGCCACGCAGCTGCTTCCGCTGCTGAAGAGGCCGACTCGAACCGGATAAAAACCACGACCTCACGGAAAACCGGGGTAAAGTGGAAGTGATTATGCTTCGAGTAGGCCAGTGACCACCCTTCTCCCTCCTTCTTCCTTTTCCCACCTTAAAAGGGCAACGCACTTGCAATACGTTCGACATTGCAAATGTCCATAGGCAGCGGTTACTGCTTTCCAGCCGCTTGGTCATTTGCCCGTCTACGTATACAACGTATACGTACTTCGTAAAAAAATACCGCGGTTTGAGAAGGGTTCCGTTAGATACACCTCCCAATCTTATGGCCGTTTGCTACACCAGATTCCATCCGAGCAATATGAACCAACCCCGATACTTGTAGGTCGGCCAGACAATGTCAGCCAAAGTAGGTACATCATCTAAGGCTTTGTCTATGACTAAAATTATAAAAGTATCTTTGTACGTTATTCAAAACGAGAGTTGTTCGGTTTCTAAAGCGCATTCAGTATTTTTATTTATAAAACAGGGTTACAGATAAATTACAAGCCCTAGAGATAAACCATCGTTAGCTGAAAACTTTTTAGCTAACTGAGGGAGATCAAGCGCCTCACTTGTTACTAAATTTCATCGGTGACCTAATAAGGTTGTTGAAGGGCGAAAGAGGTACATGCTGGCCCTTCCCAAGGTCAAAGTCATAGTAAATCATTTAAACATCTTAAGAATATTGGTTAGTCCCCATCCTGACCATCCGTGAATCCGGTGACCTTCAAATTGGGACTACGATAGGCTTGTCTACTTTGAGCCTGGAACTCTCTTTCGTGCTCATCCACACTCCACTCCCTTTGAACTTAGTTCAAAGTAACGGCTGACACTGTCTCGTTAGAAGAAAGTGTGGCGGATGTTCGCGTTTTCACTAAGCTTTTACTTGTTGTTGGAGTAGTAGGACAATTTTGCATAGCTTAAGCTTGCGAGTAAACTCAGTTCTGCAGCATTCGCGATCGAGAAAATTAGTTTCATCTTAGATATAGAAACTAGATAACATAGCCATTGCATTTGCAAGTTTTGTAATGTTGCAAATGTATTGTAATGGACGGCGATTGTCGCTTACCATCAGGCGAGCCGCTTGCTCGTTTGACAGTCTAATCTATAAAAAACAATAAAGCAGATAAAAAAAGGTCTTACCTATATGCATTATCAGGCAGACCTCCGTTGCAGCCTTCGTCCAGTTTGTCGCAGTCGACCAACTCCTGCTCACTTAATGACACTAAATTGCCAGTCTTTATCTTCCACTGACCTTCGATGTTGCCTGCATTAAAAACGTAAATGTAAAAATGGTTTCCATTCGTCCCTAAAATATAATTTTAGCGGTAGTTAGATTACAGTGGCACGCGACAAAAAGCTTTCCAGTTATTCGCTTTTTATTTTCCAGTTCTATTGTTTTCCAGAGTCGCTCAATTATTCTATTTATATTAAAGAACATCTGTGCTCTTTTGCCGAGTAACACAAGAATTGGACAACAGCAGAATGGGGAAAGGTCCTCTGGACGGACGAATCAAAAATATTTTTTTTTGAATTTAAACGGAGAGTTTTCTAACGGCTAGAGTTGAAGGAAAGGGTGAAATATACTTGTACTGTGGCTTTAGTTAAACTTGGCAGAGGATCTGTAATGATTAGAAGCTTTGTTTTTAGCCATTAGGATTCTGGTGCGAATACTAGAAATCTTGAAAAAGGAGGCCTTTAAAAATAACGTTTTAAAAAGAAAAGTAGAGTAGCAGGCATGATATAACCGCCGTGTCAGGCAGACTTAAACCCAATAGAACTTGGTATAAGCTGGTTGGAACAGTTGCAAATATCCTACGTCTTAGGAAGACGCGTGAAGAAACTGCTAGACTAGTAACAGAAGATAACCAAAACAACATTGGAAAAATTTGTAGTAGTACTAGCTTTGCGAGGTCGCTATTAAAAACATAGGTGGATACAGTGAGTCAAAAATTTAAAAAAACTGTACTGTTATGTCTAAATAATTAGAAGTTAATAAATAGTTAAAATTATTATGTTGTAGTTTCATACATTTAAACTTTTACAAAGAGCATTTTTCTGTGGCCAAAAAATTTCGAGCAGCAGTGTCGTACGTCGTTAGATTTTTTTAAAATTTCATATCAACAAACCTGTGACGCTGAACGCCCAACAGCTTCCACAAGAGCCTTGATTCTTAACTTCGGTAACGGCGCCATGGTCGCGCCAATCGAACTTTTCGGGCAAGTTCACATCCGGGATCTTCGCTTTTGGCATAGGTATCAGATTGTAATCACGCAAGCCAGTCTTAAGTCCCAAATATTTGTCGGCAAACTCTTCATACGTCAAGTCGGCAAATCTCGTTACAGCGTACGTGGCCGTGCCTCTCTCGCGAATGTTGAGCTCGTGTATCTTTCTTATGTTGTCCTTGAATATTTTAAATCTCTTCAATGTCTCTTCGCGATTCTCTAAATATGCCGGCTTGTGCGTTGCCAGGAAATCATAGAACAGCTCTTGGACCTGCACATGGTGGTGCAAATTGCCAAGCGTTGCGTCCTGATCGCAACTGACCCTGAAGTTTGGTGGGTGGTCAATCGTCTGCCGAAGCCAAACGTTAACTCGGCAGAGCTTAGTCGCTCCGACGTCCTCCACTAGTGTACAGTTTTGGTTGACGCTCAATGCCTTACAGTTGGTCGGCCCCACTTCGAGCTTCATCCGGTAATGATTCCCAGCGACAATTTGCTTATTCAACGACAATACCCTCACAACTTGTTGCCGACGGGGATGGGGATATTTGGCCTCAATATGTCTTAATGCCTCTGTGGCCAAGAGCATCGCATTTTCAGAATTCAACTCGATATCCTCAAGTGGTTGATTGTCTTCACACGTCACTTCAATATCTTTGCCATTCTTCAACCAAAGTCTTTCCCAAATGTGAGATACACAATGGCGTTTAGGCGTGTCACGCAAAAAATCGCAAGTGGTAATATTATTGACTGATTCGTATTTCAAACACGTTGTGTAGCCCACATCAAAATCTACAGTAGTAATACGACCAGATGATATTTTAGTAAAATAATCGTTTATTTTTATCACCCTTTGTTTATGCCCATACGACGACAGCATTTCGAGTTTATCTAGTGATTCTTTTACTAACCTCTCTATCATCAACTCGTCGGATTTGGTGACATTCCGAGCTATGGACCTTTTCTTTACAAAATGATTTCCTTTAATTTTGTAATTTTTGTATATTCCACTAGATTTTTTACTCAATTGCATATTTGAATCAGTTTCTTCGTCTTCATCGTCATCTTTAGAACATGATACTTGAATTTTTTTTCTAACTAACAACGGCTGATCCCAAATTCTAGTGTTACAATATAGGCGATATTCATTTGTTGGGTTACAATTAATTCCTTTAACCTTGCAAGTTGTTGGTACAGCGACAAAATCTATTTTATAAAGTATCCCTGAAACAACCTGAGAAACTACGCTTTTTACTTCAACTGCATGATGTTTATAGGGGCCCCTCTTTTTCTGGTAATAATCAAATGATTCCTCAGCCAACGACTTAAATTGAGGTAGCGACGCATTTTCTACTCTCTCATTGCCTTTTAGCGTTTTTTTTATACTGTAATTCTTTGCAGACTTTTGTGGAATTTGCTCTAGCCTAAAGACGTCACGAATGTCACATGTAACATGTATGTTTTTCTTGGAACGCCAAGGCTTATCCCAAATCTTTGAAAGACAGCTAATTACGTCACCTGCGCCACCTACGGTCGAAATCTTAAAATTGATTTTGGTCAATGATCCCGAAACCACTTGTGTGGTCACTTTTTCGATCTTTACAACTTTGTGAGGATTGAAATTTCCTGTTGTCGCCAGATATTTTTGCATCGATTCTGTGGCTAGTTGCATGTATTTTGGATCACTTGGATCTTGATCTGTTTCTCCACCAACCAATTGCCTCTTAACTCTCGACTTTTGGTCGTCAGATCCTTCGATTTTCGGTGATTCCTGTTTAAAATCAGAATTAAGTGAGTCGAAAAAGGTAAGAAAGTCATCAATTGTTTTTTTCTTTTCCGTGCTCAAAGATTTTACTTTTTCCTCGTCTTTTTTAGAAGTAAATGAATTCGAATAAGGTGCATCATTTTTCTTTAATTCAGTTTCAACAATGTATTGTGAATTATGACTTCCTTTTTCTAAAGTTCGTGCGATTTCGTCGTTGTCCATTGTAGATGTTTCCAAGAAGTGATTATAAGGAATGATTTGTTCTTCAATCTTTTTTAGATCTTCATCGCTTAAATCTTTCCGAGCAAATTGTTGTGCCTGTAAATCTGAATTATGTATTGCCTTCAGAATATCATCTGCCGATCCCGTATTAGCTATTTTATCATAATCTGGAATAGGTTTCTGGGATTCTTCATCGGCTCCTTGATCATTGCTGGACGGGTTTACGAGGATATCATTACTTTCCGTGTTCCCCTCAGATATGACCTCTCCATCGTCATCGAATATCCATTCCGTTGTGCAGTTGTTAGCCAAAATCGCCCTATACTTTGAGCCATCGTTCAATCTTACCCACGGTTTCTCTAAAATAGTTACTTTACAAGGCTTGATGAAGGAACAATCGTCTGTCGCTTCATTAGTACAATTGTTATAGTTAACATTTAACGTAAGAATGTACCTTACACCGTTCACCACCTGAAAAAAAAAATCACATTATACAAAATCGACAAATATGCAGAATTCGAAGTAAAATGTTAATAATACTTCATATTTATCATACAACTGTCAGTATCTATATCTCTATGATTTCAAAATATTGCAATCCTTTTAGCCAACCTGAACTTGTCTCTCAACCTCGATTACGGACTCCAAAGAATGTCTCAAATTTGGCTCATGTCTGTTAAGATGTCGAATGCCCAATAAGGCCAACTCGTCGACTCCAGCTGCTTGAGGGTTCACAAAAGAGGCGCATCCAATACATGGCACACTTGGGGTCTCTTTTGGAATAGCGACGAATTGCTCCCCTGATGTGGCCTATGTACAAATAGAAATCTTGTTAAAAATATATCATAAAAAAATAAATTATAAGTTCATAAAAAATTGAACGCAACCTGGGTATAATATTAGGGCGTTTAACATCTCACTAAAACGTCGAGTAAAAAATGAGAACGCGATAAAATGTGTAAATTTGGTTGAATAATCTATTTTTATTTACAATAATCGCATAAACACACGAATTTACATATATCTAATAATACCCTCAAAATACATTTCTATCCAATTGACAGGAAATTCGAAACCTTTCGAAATTTTTTGGGACCAACCTTCAAATAAACCTCCGAACCCTAAAATGAGCGAAGTTATCGCACAAAAAAACTCAGATGGACTGAGAACCATTTCGAAGTATGTTTGGCTGACAAGCAGACGCTTGATATTAGGCGATGACTGTCGCCATTTCGCAAAACTAAATGACAAATTCAACCAATTCAATCCAATGCAAAGCCAAGGTAGATAAAAAGGTGGAACTTCGCAGCTGCTCCCCCGCTGCTGAATGGGCCGGCTTGAACCAGAAACTATGTGGTACTACCGCGACCTCACAGAAAATCGGCGTAAAGTGTTCCGTTTTTCGTCCGGTGAGTGAGGTGGCCGATGGCCACTACTCTCTCTCTCACTCCCCTCTTTACCTCTGACTTCATCCCCCTCCTGCTTCCTCACTTCTATTCCCATCCCCTTAAAAAAATATCCTGAGAGAGAATGTCTATCGAGGGCGGTGATCGCTCACCATTAGGTGAGCCGCTTGCCCGTTTGTCAGCTTACTCCTTAAAAAATAACCTATTCCAGCGTAAATTATAATATTTCCACTCTCTCACAAAAACATGTCATGTTAACCGAACAGACATCGGAATGGTCAAGGTGAGGATTAGAATTTTATCGATTGAGATGTGCAAAACCAAAAAGGCTAATTATACGATACAATATAATACTATGTATTCTTTCTGCTATATCAGAAAATTGCCTATTTAATATTAGACGATGATAGTCACGGATAAAAGGCGTGTAATGAATTGTCACGCAGGTTGTTATAATAAATAATCAAACGTATGAATTAGTTACACGTACTGAATTGATTATAACGATTACCTTTTCAATTCGTTTATAGTACGAAGTTAAAAAAAAAAAACAGAAATACTTGAAAACCATTGTGGATAAATACATTACTTACGTATGGTTATACGTGTCATTGTTTTATTACATACACTAATCCCCCCTAAGACACGGTGCTCTTATAACGCATTTTCCTACTATACGGGAATACTCCTACAACGCGTTTTCATATAAACGCGGAACCAATCTTCCGCGTTATAGGGGGGATTACTGTACTAAATGATTTCGGATCTACTAACTAAGCACATGTCGGTGCAGAAAAGGTGCGTTTACTCGTCCTTTACTATTATCCTTTCGTTCCCTACTTTATCGGAGAGAGATCAGACGCAGACGGACGGCAAAGACCGCAAAGCCTACGAGGCAGTTGTCTGTTTTTACATACTTCAAGATTCATGTAAAACACAGCTAAACTACATATAAAACAGCTATTTACCTACTAGATGAAATCAAATTTTCGCATTAAACAGTTAAAACTGTAAAGTTGGAGTTTTTCACGCTCAGTGAAGCACGCCTTTGAAAAGTCAATAGGTACATGAACATAAACAAAATGTTCATGCAAATACCATACATTGTTAGGTTAAAGTTTCTGAAGGATCTTATCGCGTACAAAGTTAATTGTTAAATTGTAAGCAGACGAATGTCATTAGTGTGCGGAACGTACGGAATTCAATAAAAAATTGACGTGTAAAAGTAGTTTTATTTAAAAATTCCGAATAGCTACAATGCTTCGTACATTTTCAAGAATTAGCATGCGCCCAGTGGTCGATAATCGAACAAAGGTGGTTCTTTATCTGAGAGTACCTTTCTTTGTTGCAAAATATAATGTGACATGATTTGCCAAATGACATTGTACAAACATAAACAATCAACAAAAAAAAATGTTTTTTACTTTTTTTTCAAATTTTAGTTTTCTCTTCAATATAAATTTAACTGTACCAAATTATATATATTTGGATTGGATGAAGGATATATCAACAAGTCGACATACATATTTCCTATCTATACTATCTACTCGTCTATCTTTTTCTATTAAAATGTATACTTATAATAATATAATACAAGATGAAACGGTGAACGTTTGTTTGTTATTGAGATTTTGAGATGAGCTTAATAATGCCCATAAATTAATAATAATGTCTTCCCGACCGATGTCTGCCCCTCGACTCTCATCAGGTTACTTCCTTTCATAAAAAAACGGTGGCACTTTATGAGAAAATGAACACTCACAGTAATAATAATAATAATGTTTACCCGACCGAATCCGCCCACGGCGGCCGATCTACAAGAGATCAGTCAAGTGCGCAGGATATATTATAGTGCACAAGCGTTTGTGCAGATACAGGTACACTCACTTTTCCTATTACTCTCATAGCCCGATAGGACGAATAACCGACACGACCGGAGAGAGATAAGGCGCAGAGGCGGTGACATTAAACCGACCTCTTAATAACGACTT
>DWHO01003947.1:0-11482 GCA_018247575.1 Eurytides lysithous rurik
ATAATATTTTAGTAACATTTTACGACGTACAATGTAATCAAAATAATTCTGTGCTTTAAAGATTCCTTGCTGTATTTTGCAGAAATTAATTAAAGTATAAAATAAGTGTAATACTAATGTATGAATTTATTTATAAAAGCAATAATACACGAATATTTTTTCCTTTTTTAGATTTCGTTTAATATTTAAAAGCCTAATTTATTATTGATTTGGATCATTCACTATTCTTAGCTTAGATAATAATGTAGGGTGAGCAGAAACATTGAAACAATATGAAAATTTGTTACAGAATGGTGAAACCTAGTTTTTGGTGCTATAAAAAGTTAATGGATTAGTTGTGGAAACTAGAAAGGATGTGTTAGCTTTATCATTATAAATGAGACACGATTGATTATTTTTTAACCGACTTCAGAAAAGGAGGAGGTTCTCAATTTGACTTTTTTTTGTGTTACCTCATTACTTTTTACTAGGTATACCGATTTTAACGATTCTTATTTCAAAGCTGATGCTTGTCGTGTGGTCCCATGTAAATTTTAGCGAGATTTGACCAGTAGTTTTTGAGTTTTCCCTTATTATGCGTATTTTTTTTGTAAACAGTATATTGTGAGGATTCATTAGAAGGTTAAGGTTTCTTCAGAAAATTTTATTGTGATTGCACTTTGTACTGCGAGCATGTGCTTAAAACTAAGTAGGAATTTTATGAAGTCGGTTAATACATTTTATAAATAATTAAAATTATTTTATTAGACAAAATGATTACTTGGCTTATACAATTCTTTTAACAGGGACTAGTATTTTATGGGTCATTAAAGTCTAATTTACCTTTACAACAATGTTATTATAAAAAAAGACAGTGTTTTTACAATATTTAATTAATTAATTGTTTAACATAATAATTTTTATCACATTTTTGTGATACAACCTAATTTCATGTCAATGTACATTAATTTATTATGAAGACCACAATGTACACAAGGATTTGCACAAATGGTGCATTAAAGATATAAATAAAATAGATGCAACAATAATAAGCTATAATACTTAAACTAATAATTATAACTATTTTTTCAATATATTAGTCAATACTGGAATTTCCTAGAGTATGGTTACATATAGTTAGAAACTTTTCTACTATGGGTCAGTTTGTACTCTTATTTTTATCAACACATTTAAGTCTGTTTGTTCTTTGAAATCTAAATATTGATAAAATTGATAATTATTCCTATATGTAAATATTATGTATGAAAGAATACTACCAAAATATATTTATTTATCTATGTATCCATGGTTGGTACAGTAATTTAAATATAATGGTAAAGTATTTATTGCTATATGAGATTTTGTACCTTTTACATAATTAAATAAGATTCCTAATACTTTAAGAATTTACAAGAAGTAATACTAAATTATTTACAGTCTGGAATAAATCTTCTCCATCCCAAAACAATTTACCACACGATTCACATATTACGGCTGATTGAGGTGATGCAGACAGTTTTTCAAAATTTTTAATTTCAATAGGTACGCCTTTACTTGTAAGGCAATGATTTTCTGTTTGAGTTTGAATTGGCCCATAAATGATATCTTCATCATCGTCAGTATCAGTAAGAAAATTGTCATAATAAGAATCTTCATCATCATCATTATTAGCATAGTTGCTTTTATTACTAATCATGCTTCCGTAACACTGATAATTTTTGCATAATTCAACCACATCATCAGTAGTCAATTTCTTCAAATCTTTTTTATTACAATTTATGCAGCGACTAATTAAGTCATCTTTATTAACTTTAACATTAAAACAACTTAATACTTTCATTAACTGCTCATGTATACTACCCCCATGTAATTCTAATATGGAGGTCTGGGGATATTTTTTCATTGGTGTATACTTTAGCTTTGCCAATAATATGAATCGATCCTCTGATATTGCTAGGTTAATAATATCATGCCATAACATTGTTGTCGGCATAATCATAGTGTCAACACCACAATGTCTTAAATATGGTATTAAATTCGTCAACTTAGTCTCAACAAAAAGTTTTATATCCATTGCTCCTTTTGTTTGAAGGTTTAAAACTGAATCTTTTTGCTTTTTAGTACCCTTTTTTCTTGTATCTAACATTGTATTATTGCACATCTCTTCAAAATTGATATCCTGCTCTAGACATTGCTTTTGGAGAAAGTTATAAAGTTCTATAAGCACATATGCATCAAGTGCTGCATATTCAATTTGAGTTGATCGTAATGGTCTTATTTCCCAATTAGAACATTGTTCAGTTTTTTTTAAAGGTAAACCAAAGCATGTTTGAACAAAAGAACTAAGACTATTACCTGTGCTAGAACTACTTCCTTCTAAGGATAATCCAAAACTAATAAGATTTTTCCATAATATTGACAAATCAAGTAATCCTTCACCCTTTACTTTTATATTACTTAAACCTGCTATGGAACCTTTCATTTCTTTTAAATCTTGTTCTAAGCCAAATCCTAATTTTATAATTTCTGGATTGTCCAATAGAGATTTATTTAATGAATTCCATAAAGAAGAATATTGTTGGTTATTTAACACCAATGTGTCAATTAAATATACATGGTCATTAGTAGCAATTTGTACTAGAGCAACATGTGATTGTGCAGCACCAAAAGACGGTTTCCATTCACAGTCTATGCTAACTATGCTAAAACCTGAGAAATCCATTGAACACAAATCAAAGAATTTTTCAACTGAATCTATCATCACTATTTTATCTACAGGTAAAGAAAATTCATAATACACCCCAGGGTTATCTTCTAATTCCCAATTTTTACTTGTTGAAGGTACATGTTCATTTAAAGACATTTGTCTAAATGGTTGTGGTAGTAGAGTTTCTGGTAACTTAAAATACTTTACCCACTTTGCAGCTTCTTTTTTATCATAATCTGATAATATATTAATAAATTCTATAGCTGAATCAGAATTTTTTGTCAATGAATCTTTAACAAGATCATTCCATACTGTTGTGCTTACTTTGTGCTCAACATACTTTTGATATATTAGGTATTTCAGTCCTCCTATGGTACGATTTTTACTTAGGTTTTTACAGGTCTCAACTGGTATATTAAATTTGTTGCATAAACGTCCAACTAATTTCCCCAAGGGCTTATGATGGAGTTTTTCATATCTCACATGGCTTATTTTATATTCTTCTATAAATGTTTGTGCATATTCACGAACATTAAAGTTTTTATTAAGCAGTTTATCTAAAAAATCTAATAAAGGTCTGACTTGATTCGGACATTCTGATAAATATTCATCAATCATGTTACTTTTATCCTGTAATATGAGTGGAAAAAGCAGCTCTTCAACAGATATATCATCAAACAGCTCCATGGCAATGACCACTTGCGAAGCTTGTTTACAGTTATTACTTTTAATCATATTTTTGACAAGGGGTAAAATTATTTCTTTTATATCATCAATTTGGTAGGTTTTAACCATCATGTTAAGAAAGTGTTGGTTCTTTTGTTCAGTTGCAATACGGAAAGCTGGAATCTTTAAGCAGTCCCTAGGGATTACACTGCTTTCACAAGACCATTTTTGCAATGTTTCTATAATAAAAAATGGTAGTGTTTTTGGTTTACAATCTTTAAATTCTTTACACATTATTATAAACAGTAGTGCTATTCTGTACGGATCTGGGTTAGTCTGGAAAAATAATTCTAAGTGATGCATAATAGTAGGACTTTTTTTCCACGTCCTCCAAGTATGTTGTAGTTGTTGGAACCATGTAGCAGTATTTTTATCAAGTTTTACGTTTAGTCCCATATTTTCTAAAGTTACTTCTAACGTAGGTACTATTTTTATTGACTGATTTTTCGAAACTAAGTTCTTCACATCCATTGTTAAGTCTTATATATATCATGGGTTGTATTCAAAAAACCATTTAATATATATCGTTGTTCAATTATTTACATTTTCTTGATTCACAATACTCAGTAACAGCTAATAACTAAAAGTTAATATGACATTTAATGTATCAATATTTATAGTGTTGACACTCTTTGGTGTTGACAATCACAATTGCGTTGAGATTTGCTATGACTGGTCTGATTGTGTTTAAAACTCCCTACATTACCTTACCTTATATTCACTATTTACGCAGTTACTTTTAATTTTTTTATATAAGTTATTAACTTAGTATTACGGTAAATTACAACTTTTTTAAAAGAACTGAACTATTTACTACTTTTGATGAGTCTGTAGTGGATAAATCTGGTAAAATATAAAGTATTTTAAACACAACAACTATTTATTAATATTACATCTCTATTTACTAATACTATTTTTTATTGTAACTGCCTCCGTGGCCTAGTGGTATAGGCCCGCGCTTTACAAAACGGAGGTGTACGTGGGTTCGAATCCCGCGGAGGGTAATGACTTTGTGTTGTTATTTCTTAGTTGGATTAGGGCATTACGGGCTGATTACCCGTTTGCCTGAATAGTAAGATGATCCATGCGTCGGAAGGGCATGTGAAAAGTCGGTCCCGGCTTCTTGTCGACGCTTCACTTCAGATTAAGCAGAATCACGGTGAAAATGGTTTGAATGAAGACTAAGAGCTCCGAGCTTATCGGAGAAAAACAAGACATCGTTTGGATGCACTTTTTATGGACCTGAGACTGAAGAGAAAACACCGTGAAATTGTTTTCGGATGGAAAAAATTTACAATAAAGTTTGGTTGGGAGTTTCATATTCGAACTTAGCTGAAGTATATTTTTTGAGTTTGAATGCGTAAAAACGAATGCAGTTGGATATAATGCATAGAGCGAAAAGCACGCAAAACTGCCTGAGGCGGGTGAAATTAACCGGTATGAAGACAGGCCCTCCTCAAGTCCAGACTTAAATCCGTTTGATTATAAAATATGGCAGCACTTGAAGGAAAACGCCTGCTCTAAGCTTCTTCCTGATTTGAAATCATTCCAGACACCCTTGCTCAAAGCAGCCGCCCATACTGATATGGACCTCGATCGTACTGCTATAGACGACTGGCCGCGCAGATTGAAGGCTTGTATTCAAAATGACGAAATCAAATACAAAATCTTACATTTTAGTAAGTTTTTGTTGGTATCTAAACGGTTACTGTAAAAAAAATATCAATTATTTCATAATAGACATATGAGAGCACTTATGACTTAACTAAGTATTCTTCAAAAAGTTGTTAATAAAAACATTAGTTCTAGTAATGCACATGTTGCAATACAACCACCATCCGTTATGTAATTATATATAAATATTCTGAGCTTATTCAGTAAAAAAGCAGTTTGTTTGTTGAGTGTGAAATATATTAGAGCCATTGTCCAGACTAAAGTAAATATAGATACAAATACTTGCAAACCTCTTTTTATTATAAAAAAATATTGTTATGTAGACAAATATGTATATATTCGAAACAGCGTTGTATGTCAATTGACTACAAGAAATTGCCACAAAGCTTACCTAAGAAATTGAATTTTTTAAGACCTTTAAAATTTATAAAAATTACAAAATGATAGAAATATCTCATCTCCGCCGAAATTATTAATCTAGAAAGAATACTATAAAATTAATAGGATGAAAGAAGATTAAATTTTATGCTGTTGTACCTAATTCTATTATTCATACAAGTTTGAACCATTTCTATCAATTATATATATTTCTTAATTATAACTATATACAGTTTTGTAATTTTCCCTATTTACACTTCTTGTTTTCATGACTTTAAAAAGAGTAGTAGTAAAGATAGCTTTAATTAATTTACTTTTTCCGTTTTACCCACCAATTATAGTCTGTCCAATTATACTTTGTCGAAAGTGCGAATGACAATGTATTTTTTTGACATTCAAGATACCGATATAGTTGGAAGACGCTAAAACTTGTAAAAATCGGTTGTTTTATTGATTTATACGTGATTTCTTTATTTTTGTGTAGTTTAAAAGTTGTTACTTACTAGTGACTAGATTAAAAATTTATATTTGCATAATGGAGTTATCTGCAGAGGGAAATACTCCCGATTATATGGCTCTTGCAGGCATTAAATTTAAACTTTCCTTACCTCAGTTTAAAGACAATCCTCAGCTAAAAGAATCATTATTTCAAGGAATTAAAGCAGGTAATATGGCGCCATATTATAAGGAAGTATGTACAGATTTAGGGTGGACATTTGATCAAAGTTTATACGATGAGATGGCAAAAGAGAATGAGAGTAGGTTAGCTAAATTTCAAGAGGATGATTCCGAAACTCCTGTTTGGCAAGATCGGTAGGTAGAGATTTTTTGTTGAATTTAGAATATAGTTTTGTTTATTAAATGGTAATTGAAATAATGCTTTTATTTATAGACTGGATTATCTGTGCTCCATAGGAGACAAAGAAGCAGCCACAGCATTAGCTACAACGAAATATGAAGATGCTACCTTGACTACCAATAGAAGATTAGATGCCATGTTTGCTTTGTTTAGGATTGCCTATTTTCATGGTTGCAATGTAAAAGATATGGGTAAAGCAATAAATAAGGTATTATGGCTACACAACCCAACAGTCTGTCTCTTTAGTTATTCATGTGGAATTTACTATATTACATTTATTGAACTTAATTTTCAGGCACATGAACTTGTTGACAAAGGTGGAGATTGGCGTTCCAGGAATAAACTGAAGGCTTATGAGGCAATATATTGCTTAGCGGTGAGAGATTATAGCCATGCTGCAGAACTTTTTATTGACTGTGTCTCTACATTTGAATCTTATGAGTTGGTTGATTTTGGTACGTATGGCATAATTTTTTGAAATGGAAACTTCCAAGTTTTCTTTTTTTTATGCTTAAAAATGCTCTTTATACATAATGGTAGTTAAAGATCAGTATTCAGCAGTATTCTTGATGTTCTACTATGGCGGTAGAGCCATTGCAGCAGTTCCCACTTCATTTTTTTTATGGATTATGCTGACAAACAAGTAAGCAGCCCACCTGATGTTGAGTGATCATTACCACCCATGGACATTTGCAGCATTACAGAATTAGCAAATGGCAAAAATAAACAAAAAAAAGCTGGCAATGGATTTTAAAAACATTCAACCATGCAAATATCTATAGGCAGCGGTTATTGCTTTCCATCAGGTGAATCGCTTGCTTCTTTGCGCGAGTGCTCCATAAAAAGTAGAAATCAGGTGTGACTGCCGTTAGGCAGGTTAACCTTTACTTCGTTTTAGTCTTCTGTATGTTACTTCCTCCGATAAGCAAGAAGGATCATGCATGGACTATGATGATAGATGTTGCTAAATTGCTTTTAATGAATTTCACAAATCAATTGATGAGCTATTTTATCTATTTCCAAAACATTTAGGATTATGTATAAAATAATATTTTACTGTAGTACATTAAAATTGTATTTAATGTTTCAGGTACTATTATTCAGTATTGTGTCTTAGCATGTGCTTTGGCATTAGAAAGACATGCCCTACAGGCAGCCTTGAGAAGACAAGGTGCAGCAGTACAGGCACTCAGATCTAGATTTCCTGAATTGAGGGAGCTTGTAGAATCTCTCCATGAATGTCGTTATGCAGACTTTCTGAAAAGCCTTGCTTGGGTAAGCTGCTTCAACATACTAATTTTCATTTGTTACACAATTACCATAGTGTCACAGTTAATTGCCACAGTTACAGTTTTAACATTAATCACAATGAATATAAAATGTATGTTGAGAGATGTCTAGTAGAGTATATATAATGCTTTTGCAGCATGTTAGGTAAGACTGGGTAAAGTATAAACACTTTAAACAATCTAAAGTCTTCGACAGTTTTTTTACTTTTGGGTTTCTTTTATGGAGTTTTCTCTTCCCTACCAGCAAGAGGTCTGAACTTTTGGTAGTATTTTTACGACTAGTGCAGCAGCAACGTAAAAATCTGACTGTTTCTTAATAAGATCTAAATAAAACCATCTCCTAGCTGGATAGACGCGATCTCTAAAGTTCTAAAGCGCGCTCTATAAAAGAATAGATCGAGTGAATTCGAGGGTTTAAAGTCTTTGCTCAGCGGCTGGGTGTCTGAAATTGGCCACGTCTAACTGGATAGTCGGAGATTCTATTGGAAATTCAGGATATTTACGGTAAATTTTACACTTAACAAGTGTCCCGCTTTCAACTCGAATCCAAGGATCTCAGGACCATTTTAACCTAGCACGTATCATAAGTGTTGGCTTTAAAAAAGGTTAAAAATGGAAGATCCCCCGTAAAAGATGGTTATTTATAGGAAAGGCATGTAGCAAAACCATTGTCATCTTGTTATTCAAAAAAGGAGGCAAAATTCTTAAGAATACCTACTCTCTTGAACCATGTATATAAGTTGTTTTGTTGAAGAGTTTTAGCTTCCAAAACAGGCTGGGTTCCGAAAGATATGGTATCATAGACCACATTTACACAGTGAGGCAGTTTATACAAAAGTCTGATAATTTGTCCCTGCGTCTAGCTTTTGTGAACTGTGGACTGAAGCTGTTGCAGCACCAAGTCGATTGGCGAACTTAAATATGGCTAATATAATAAAAACATAGAGTAAAGCACAATATAGTGCAACTTAATTTTTGGTACTGTACTTAGCAGTGTGCAAAAAAATTTGTAGCTGTCTAGCCTAGATAGGGATAGTACCACTGCAGTGTGCGTTGTTCAGAATCGAGCACTTTTGAACTGGACTAGTTGTTTTGTATATTCATTTACATTGTAATACTATATAGTATTTTGATTGGCCCGTTGGTTTAGTGGTTAGTGCTCCTGACTGCAAAACCAAAGGTCGTGGGTTCGATTCCCACACAGGACGAAATATTTGTACGATGAGCATAGGTAATTGTTCTGTGTCTCGGTGTTAATTATCTATATAAGTATATATTTCAAAATATATAAGAATGTATATCAGTTATCTGATTAGCATAGTACAGGCTCTGCCTAGTTTGGAATCAGATGGGAATGTGTGAGATGTCCCATGATATTATTATAATTTTTTAACTCTTCGCATTATTTCCTAAAAATAGTGCGTTGCTACTTGATATAGTGCATATTGGTTCAAATTTTACAAAGGGGCCGAATATCAAATATAATTTATTTTGTCATTGGATACAATTATTGTGGGTTGTGGTTAGATATATTCGGATGCTATATTATAGAAATAAAACTTTCCAGAACTATTTAGGACCATTATTTATATTAATCGAATCGAATATTCAGTTATTTGGCCGTGCGCCTCGCCCAACATTCAAACTTTGCCAAAAATATACTTTGCAGTACTAGTATTAGTAAATATTTATGATTTAATTTTAACTCGAGATTTCCTGCGAGATTTTAATTAAAAAAAAAAAGGTTTCATGAGGGTTGCCTCACAATATATACTCTATAACATATTATTTATCCGAAAAAAAATTAACTCTTTCTTGAAACTTAGTGACAAAAACACCGCGGTAAATACTAGAAATAAGAATTAGCTTGTAACACCTCGATTTCGTCTCCAAAAGATGAAAACGCCTTTCATGGGTCTTAGACCCCTATACGCATATATAATGGAATTCCACAAGATGTCCCGAATTTACCACTTGAGCGGTATAAAACTAAAATTAGAAATAGTCATAAATAAAAAAAAATAAAAAAAATATGGATATCTATCATACTGTTCAAGAGCTTGGACCAAAATGCGTGGAATTTAATTGATCGACTCGTATGTGGGATAGCTATTATTGTATTAAGGCATTTTAAGAGAGCAACTGTTGAGTTTCTCGCCGGCTCTTCTCAGCAGAACCGCATTCCGTGCCGGCGGTAGCTTCCTCACGAACTGAGATTTAAAAAATAACGATTCGTAAGTGCTTGTAAAGGTTTATTTGAATAAATATATTTTGTTTTGATTTCTCAGACCGTGACCAAGAATTGTTCGTTGCAACGAAGCATTCGTTTAGCTGCTGTCTAAAATATTCTTATGTCATTACAGGTGGAGACGCAGATCTGCGTGGATCCGGTGTTCCGCCCCCACTATCAGCATTACGTACGCGAAGCGCGTATCAAGGCCTACGTCCAGTTGTTGCGCGCTTACCGATCGCTGAGTCTCGATAACATCGCAGACACGTTTGGCGTCACCCGTGAGTTTGTCGAAGAGGAGATTTCTACGTAAGACTGCACCAAGTTAATTAATAATGTATTTGTTTTTCAACCGACTCCGAAAAAGGAGAGGGTTCTCAATTCGACTCGGTCTTTTTTTTGTGTGTTACCTCATACGTATATCGTGGACCCTACGGCGGATAAACTTCTCTATACTTCATGAGCTCGACACCAAGATCCTCCTTTCTGCCATAATTAACACCAGAATCTTAAAATATTTTGGCCATATAATGCGCCGTGAGGACGCCATGGAACGCCTGGTTGTGCAGGGTAGAGTAGATGGAGCTAGATCTCGTGGAAGATCACCGTTGCGCTGGACTGACCAGATCAAGGCCCTAACCAACGTGTCGGTCAATGGAAATGCCCGCCAAGCATCTGTCCGGGACAAATGGAGAACTGTTGTATTGCACGCCTCCAAACAATAAACTTGATCACGACTGCTCTGCCAAGAGCATACGAATAAGAAGAAGAAGAAGAATATTTTTTTTATGTTGATTGGATGACCTGTTTGGAGCAGTTGCTAAGTTATTGGTTTCGTCTTCGGCGTGTGTTCGATTCTCACCCAGGACAAGTATATGTATGGACTACAGATAGTTATTGTGGGTCTGAGCGTTTGTCCGTGTGAATTTTACGTATGTGAAACGCTCTTATAACACTATTTCTATCTTAAAATAGGGGCAGTGTTTTAAAACAAAAAACAATGTTGACTGTGACCCTATAGACGGTCACGTAGCAAGCTTTTAAATGGAAATATTTTAAGGAGTTTATCTCGTCTCATTAAATTAGATTTATTTTTAAAACAGTAATATTCGCGTAAGCAGAAGAAATCATTAGTTGACTATTACCTTTCGTAATTATGCTAAATCATTTTTTTTTAGCATAATTATTTTTATTAAGTAACGAGAAGATATAAATCATTTTAAAGCGACATTGGTTTTTATTTCATTAAACAGGGCTAGATTTCTTACAAATGTCTTTGTCAGAGTTCTTATCGAGATGTTCTTGTTGTTTCTCGCTCGGTTAGGTTCGTTGTAAGTTGTTCGAAGTGTACTCTGTTTGCGACACGTGGCGGTCTGTATCCGGATGGCTGTAAGATATTTGTTGGGCTCGGTAGAGAACATGCTAGAAGCATGATGGCGAAAAAAAAACTTACAAATTTACGTTCAAAGTATTAGTTATAATTGTAATAAAGTGCTCGACAAAGATTTAACGATAACCTATTTAACATCCATAGTTACTTAGAAAAAACTAGTCTATAGGCGCATAAATAAAAAACATTTGGTTTTTCTTACTTAGTATCTTCTTGACTATTACATTTCCCAATGTTCTATATATATATA
>DWHO01003948.1:0-11481 GCA_018247575.1 Eurytides lysithous rurik
GCTTTATGGTATTTAATATAATAATAATAAACTAGACAGAGCCTATACTATGATAATCAGACAACTGATATACATAGTTATACATTTTAAATACATACTTATATAGATAAATAACACCCAGACACAGAACTCTCATGCTCATGGCACAAATATTTCGTCCTGAGTGGGAATCGAACCTTTGGCTTTGCAATCAGGAGCGCTTACCACACAAACAGACCAATAATACAGTGTAAAAATAAGCAATATATTAATATTTTGGTTAACATATGGTAAAATGTTAAAAAAATAATACATATATTATGATATTTCATGACTAAAAATTGAAGTCAATAAATATTGTCTTGTTGTTGTAGTAGCTCTAAATGACTTCATTAATTGGTGAAGAAAGAATATAGAACAGAAAATAAGGTAATTAATTAAAAGTACAATTCATTTACTGGGACATTGAATCTGCCACATCAATAGTAATTTTGATACAATTCAAAGCTCCGCATTTCGAAATCCTGTTTATTTATTTTTTACTTTGGATCGTTTTCATATCACATCTACCTTACCGCTCGGTCAATAAATCGATACACTTGTGCAGTATACTGTCTACATTGGTAAATCAAATACTTTATCATATACAATACATTACTAAATAACTGTAAAATCAAATAAACAAGGTCAATGTTATTTCAATAACAAATTATAGTGATTTCACCTAGTTAGCTGTTAAAGTCAACCGTAAAAGCAGTAAAAGTAGGATCTCAAATTTATACACCGCTAGAAACAAATAATCTTTGTTTTTTTTTATATTGACCACTAACGTTTTAACTTAATGTTACTAATTTAAGACTAAAAATATATTATTACCTATTATTTTTTCCAACTAGTGATAGTTTATTTAAATCTATCTTGTTCGTTTCGACATTACTACCATAAGACATGCAATAGAATTATTTAGAATGCGAAAGAGCTCTCTTCTATGTTCATAAACTGATATTAATGATATTTCGGGCGCCCATATTATAACAAATTTATATTTTTACCAATTAAAAGAGGCCTACTATAAAAGATAAACGCTTACGAACTATGCTATGCTATGTAAAACATAAAAAATTACCATTCTCTACAATACTTGATGATAAATAAGATAAAACCCCAAAAAGTTTAACTGTGTTCATTGTATAAAATCAAGCATAATGTGTTTCCTTTTATTACGAATAACAAAAATGAAATTGGTAACGCAAGTTTTAATTTAAATGCATTCAAATGTCACCGAATAAATTACTCTATTCTCACACACTAATCTGATTTAGGATGTTCATTTGTGTTTTATTATTAGTTCTTCGCTTTAGTATCTGCATAATCAGAACAAATCAATGAAGAAAAAAATGCACGTGTCATATCGACAAGGATGTCGGCATATTTTAGCTTAAGGCCGAGGCTGACAAGGAATTCACAAACTGGTTTTAAAATACAACCCTCTTTAAAGGATGATCATTACCTTATGTTATTGTAATTTCAGCTGAGGTGCAACAGCCGTGGTCCCGGGACGACTCCACAAATATGACTTAAATTTGAACGGTTTCGAAGTGTTTAAAAATTTAGACTTAACAGTACGTTCCCCCTCCTGATCCTCCGTATCGTTTGAGTAAAAATAAAGAAAGTATCAGGTATTCCCTAGTAACGGTATCATTGACAAATGATAAATTAATGTCTCATCCTTAGCATTAATTTTGAAAAAAAATCAGGTTATTAAAGTTTTTTATGTTCTACTTTTGTTTTAGTTTCTTGTGGTTAATAAATATTATTAATGTTATATTTAAAAAAAAATTGGATTGTAATGTATTCTTAAAACATAAAATTCTATCAAATTAGTTTGTTCGAAAAAAAACTAAAAATTTATAAATTTATATTTTCTTAACCTTCGCTTTTATGAAAAATTTAAATTATATTTAGTTTGAATCCGAATTAAATAGACAATGAATTCCGTCATTTAAAATGATAAGGGAAATTAATTTCGTAATTAAAATTTCTCTTCTTCTTTAATTGTTAAATCCGGTGGAAAAAACAGATTTGAAGATTTTGATATATTGTGTATGTATGTATGTATTATAAAATAAATTTTAAATTTCTGTATATGCTTTAACTATCTTCTACATAACCAAAATATACATACTTTAATAAGGGTACAAAATTTTCTAATCACTTAGAATAAATAGATAAAATCTCAATTCATTAAGCTCAGGTAAATTCCAAAATTATATTAGCTTTGTTTCGCAATTTTATTACTGTGGTATTCTTTAAAACAATGAAACCATTTCAAGTATTCACATTATTTATTTATAACTACGCATAGGCTAAACCAAATACAAAATATTTTTTCCAATCTTTGTTTTTTTTTTACAATTATTGTGGCAAGTGAGCGCCAACAGGCACAAACCCGTTCTCGTCGGCCGTGTAATCTACTCTGTAAGTAACACCATCGGGGCCAAGATATTCAAAAAATCCTTTGGCTCTGAGTACTTCATCCTCGTTGTTAATTCTCTCCAACTTTCCTATTTCTTCGGCAAGGATTTTGTTGTCTGTCTCGTACAGGTAATGATATCCCTCGGGTAGGACTTCAGTCTCTTGACGTACAATACCGAAGTTGTAGTTGTATCGACCATCAGAGTTCACTACGGGAGCTACTGGTTTGACAGGTTTGTAGACGTAACTAGGTAATGGACTAGAAACGAAGACAGGGGCAAGGCTGGGCAAAGCGCTAGGTGCAGGACTGGGTGTGGAAGAGAAAAAGAATGAAGTAGGGAATGCTGAAACAATAGGGGCAGGAGCTGGAGTCTCGCTAGGGACAACGCTAGGAGATGGACTAGGCTCAAGAGTAGATGGTGCAATAGGGGTTTCACTGGGAGAAGCGGTAGGGGCTCCACTAGGTGACGCACTTGATTCTTCGCTGAGGGAAGCACTAGGAACTTCACTGGGTGACACGTTCGATTCTTTGCTTAAAGAAGCACTTAGGACATCGCTAGGTGACACAGCAGACTCTTCGCTGGGGGTTGGTGCGGGAGAATCACTAAGAGGCTCGCTCGATGAGGGACTCAAAACAATACTGGGAGATGGGCCGGATTCCGGAACGATAGTTACAGAAACAACTGGACTGGCTGTAGCAGTACTAACTGCTGCTAGAGGAGAAACAGCGGGAGCCTTTTCGGCTACGTAAGCACCGCCTGCAGAGCCGCGGTCGCCACTGTAAATGACGAAAACAATGACTTAACATCTGAAATTTTATAAAATTGATGAGATGAACAAATTCTATTCTTTACGTCTTTTCTCTTTGTAATATAAATGTGAACCCCATAAAAATTATTGCATATCTTATTGGGCCGCAGCCACTAACTTAATATGTTTTTCAAAGGTTGGGACTTCGATAGTAAAAAAAATATATATTTTGACAGAAATAAACAAAGTTAAGCCAATGCCAAAAAGGTAGGTAGAAATTACAATACTAAATGTAAAATTTTGTACCTTCTGTATAGTGATATTGTAAAGCTTCAAACACCGAAATTGTGGAAAGGCTTAGAGTCCACAGTTCGAATTTCTTAATTCATCTCTTTCACATACTCGTACATACAACAATGTCTTTTGGTTACAATTTTTCCATTTTTGTAAGTAATTATTAGCAACATTGATACGTTTCTAACATGCTCTTGAGTTGGTTTTTAACACTAAACTAACCGAGTAACTACTGTAATTTTTATTCGGTAATTTTTTCGATAACCATATTTCTGTTGTTCGACAACACAAATGAAAGATATAACCAAAATAAATAAATGACGTACTTGAAAGATCCGGAATTATCAGGTCTGTACCTTCCACTGTTGTCGGGTCTGTTGAAGTACGAGCCAGGGTTGCTGGCGGTGTTGTAAAATCCACCGGCACTAAAACGCCAAGAAATAACAAATATTAGTAATTTATTTTTTCTCTTAAGCTTTTTTACAGTACAAATCCTAATTAGATATTCTTGAAATAAACTTTGTTAATTGATATTTTCTTGCTTTGAGAAATAATAGAGCAAGGAAACACCTACATAACTTCAAAAATATAGGATTTTATGGACTAAAGACCGCTTGCATAACCTATTCAGAAATAGTGACATAATAAATAAAATAGATTCATCGCTTATAACATAGAACATCATACGCAAGAGGCCTATCAAGCTAAGCAAGGGGTTTCCTAGTTTTGGTCAGATCTTCAAAATATATGATACTAAACAATTAACTATCATGAGCAAAATGCATGCTAACAAACGTTACATGACCTGTTTATTGTTTTTCATCAAAATATTTATCATCAAAATATTTTTCTTATCAGTTTAAATTTTCAAAATGTGTTTGCCTTTTTACGACGGTGAAACTACGCAGCAGTTTTTGCTGCTGAATGGGCCGGATCGAACCGGCGTGAAGTGGAAATATTTGTGCTTCCACGTTTTGTCCGATAAGTGAAATATCCTTATCCTTTGACGACCGAATCGAAAGAATATCTATTTCGAGTGTTTTATGCTTTTTGAGGTATGTCCATAACTTAACATTCTATGTCTCTTGGTCTTGCCTTGGGAGCGCGAACGAGGATGTTTTTTCTTCGTTTAACGGTGACTCATATATTGGTCAGTTCGAAATACTATAAACTAAACTGATCTGTTGTTTTTTTTACTGCGTGAACAAAGAACAAATAGACAAACACACTTATACATTTAATACAGACGCACTTATATATCAAAGAAACCCTATAAAGAAACTAAATAAAAAAATTATACCGCATATATAACTGTATGTCTTGTAGAAAGCAATCGCTCATAGTAATTCTTTATCTATAAACTCAAAAGTACTAGAACATTTTTATTACTTGTAAGCTCCATTGTTTCCGGGGACATAACGCCCGGAGTTGTCATAACGGCCAGCGTTGAACACAGCTGGGTTGTATGCCCCTGGGTTGTACGCGCCAGTGTTATATCTTCCAGGGGTATTGTATCCGAAAGGTGATCCTCCATTGTTGTTGTATCTGTTTCCAGCGTAATAACGATTGGGATTGTAACCACCGTAAGTCGCAGTGGATGATGCGAAGTATCGTGGTGTGGTGGTGACAAACTGGAACGGCGTGGACCTGAAAAAATTGATCAGTTGCTCACACTGATTTGTACACTAGCACTGGCAAGAGCTTTTGATATCGCTTAAAGTTTTCTATTAAATCATAGCTAGAAAACTTATAATCCGGAATAACATCTAAGATACTTATTGTTTCGTAAAACGTAACTAACTTTCACAAAGGGCAAGCAAAACTAAATGAAAAGTAAATAAAAATTAGTTGAATCGACATTCTTAAATTATGACTTGAGATGAGCATCGAACCGGAATGACTATTAAACAGACCGTTAACGCCACTAAGTGTGAAAAAATATTTTAATATCACACCTTAGCCTTTATCTTTATTACCATTAAAATTTATCTTTTATTTAAGAATTGCTTTTTAAAATATTCTCTCTATAGGAACATAAAGCAAAAAAATATAGACTAGCTGAGATAAGATTAATAAGAAAGAATAAAAAAATTCCAAATAGTTTAATTGTTAAATAAAACTGTATAGTGGCTTTATTATTTTTGGGCTCTTTTCAATTTCCGTTAAAAATAATTTTAACACATATAGTATATAAGCATTATAATGCTCTCGAAACTTAAAATGTTAGGAGAAAAACACAAATCAAAAAACGTTTAATTCATACAATAATTATAATTAAAAAAAATTATGGATAAAATATCCAAATTCTAAAAGAAAATGTATTCAGTACCTCTTAAACTCTACTGAAATTGCTTTAAAAAAAAAGTTATAATCATGATATAATGAGATTAGATGATAATAAAAAGTTACTTACTTAACCGTTTCAGATTCTGCCGCCAAAGCGGCCACTACGAGTACACTTAACACCTGTAGAATAAAGATAAAATCGGTCTGTAATATTTCTACTTTCATTAAAATAAAAAAAATCATTAAAGTTATTTGAAATTAATGAAGAAATCTGATGACTGTATATCAATGACAAATGTGATTAATATGAATACGTACCACAAATGTTCGCATTTTGTTATGATCTATCGGGCTTAACTTCCTAAATGTGACGCTTCCAAGATTGACGCCTATATATATACCATAATTTCATCGCATTTTAAAGTTATTCCTATGTCCAGTTTTACTAATTTATATATTTTTAAAATGATTAGTTATTCATCGTCAGAGATTCTCAATCTTCGCACTATCAATCGATTCTTCTATACTGACTTAGCATAAACTTGTCAATATTTGTTATAACATGTGAAGAATTAAGTATAATTTTATAGTTTTCGTAGAACGGTTAAGTATGCCAATGAATTTTTCTATTATCATGTGAACGTGGTCTCTGTGTATTGATGTACACAGAGATCTTTATTCATAAATTAATGTATTAGATAAATGTAAAATTGTGTTAATAAATTTACAAATGCCAATGATTTTTGAGTAATTAATAAGCTATCAATAATTTGGGTACTTTTATTTTGCTCATTTTAAAACACCATTTAATCACGAAAATATATCTGAACAGCTAAAAAAACAGGTTAAAATCATAAATGACTTCGGTTTTGAATATATAGGGCAAACAAGTTTAATCTACGTTTTTTTTTGTCCTTTTTTTGAAATCATTATGACACATTGCTTTATATCCTAAAAGTAGAAATGAACTTTTACGTAAACAGTCTAACAAATCAATTTTGCTGAAATAAAAAAAAAACTTTAAGCAACGTTGATTTTATCATAATTCAAATACAAACTAGATCGATTGACTTGCTAATTAAATTAATTGATGGATTTATATATGATTGATAAATAGTTCGATGACATCTAATTAAGAATATATTTCAAGTCTGCAAACATTTTTTGTTCTTAATTTCAATAAGTTAATCATAAAGATGTATGAGCATTACATGTTTTTCGTTTCTCAAACCATTTAATAAATCAATTAATATTTTAGTGTCAAATCTGAACTACATTTTTCACTTAAAATGAATAATTCATGTAAAATGCCTTTATTTCCTTATCGAATCATTATTAAAATCTCCTATTGCCTTAAATCCTATTTCCACTTTTCCTTTTGCTCATTTATCATCCGGTGATATATTTTTTTTCTCATTTCACAAAAGTAGAATAAAACAACGTGGTGATATAGGACAAATCTTCATATGTCTTGTACGGAACATAGAAATCGGAAAAAAATAGATATAAGTATAGGTATTTGAATCTTTTAGTTTGATCGGTATATTTTAATTTCGTCATACTTTATCTTATTTATTTATGAGCCACTTCTCGCCGTACGACGAAGGCTCTGAAAGGACTATATAGTGAGCGACATGTTAACTATTCAAAAGAACTGACTGGCGATAAAAAAGAAAAATAAGGCCAAAACGGCCAATCAATATTGTATTTGAAACTTGATTCATTTTCACCTTCAACTAAAGGTGAAATGTCCATTATCAGACAACACCAAGTGGACCCTGAAACTCCTAGGTCCACTAGCTGTGAACGTTTATATAAATACTACCACTTCACGCCAACATTATGTGAAGTCGTGGACTTATCTAGTTCGAGCCGACCCATTCAGTGGCAGCGGAAGTTACCACCCTAATAACCGAATTGTTGCAAAAAATAAAGGATTCCAGTTTCTCCAATAATCTCATTCCTATCGAGCCATTTCCTTTTCACACTGAAACACTGCTGTCTACATCAAAGATTACTCGGAACTGATCCATTCGACAGTCTGGGGAAATGGTTTGACTTACGAGCTGTTTGAATTAAAAGTTTCGTACAGGCTCATTTACACCATATACCCGAGTTGTTTTTTTTTATATTGATTAGAGGATACTGTTTCATTGCCCCGTTTATACATTTATGTGCGTGTATATACCTATGTATGTATAAATATGCATACATAGATAAATACGCATATTGCAATGAAAGTTTACAAACGTAAACCTGTATATACCAGGTATGCAGGTGTAAACCTCCATCGGGATACCAAACGAGTCAAAATGTGAAGATAACACCAGTTGAGCCTAATCTGCAAGGTATCCTTGAAACATGAGGACTTATGTACGTATGTAGGTAAATATTTATGACCTCTTAAATCCTTTAAAAACGTATGTAATAAGAATACTAGTAGTAGCAATAGGATTTATTATCTTTCTAACGATTACTCCAAAGCTTATAAAATTTTCAATAGGAAAATTACAAATCCAATTTAAGGAAATTAGGATTTTTAAATGTAACTGTTTGAAACAAAACGTGCATCTGCATATGCGTATAATAGGTTCATTATGTATTTATTTATTATCTTTTGATATTTAAACAAATTATAATAAAATAAATATAAAAAAATCAAGGCTGAGACACTAAAATTGTTTAAATACAAGCGTGCACATTTTCACATCCTCATATGTATACATTAAATGAAATATTTAGATCATACCATAAGTGTGCCAGAAATTAGATAATTAGTAAAAAAAAATTAAATGAAACACACTATATTATACTTATATATTTTGTTTTGTAATAAATCACCATGTCAAAAATGTATTAGCAGAATAATCTTTCTGTTCATTTTATAAAAGAAATCAGTCAACAAGCATGTTAATACTGTTATTAGAAAAAAGTAGCGGCTCTCTCACAGAAAAGTGGTGGTTGCCTAATTTACAATCAAAATTTGACAGTATAATTTACATATTGTTTAATTTACACTGTTTTAGCGTTAAAATTATCTTAATGTATAGTTTGAAATATTATTATTTAATATAATCAATAATCCAGAAACTTTATGTAACCACGTCAAGTGCTAATGACCTTAAAGATGACGTAAATGACATTTAGAAAACCATCTTCAATGATAAACAGGGATTGTAAAGGGCAAAATATCGAACACCAGGTTTCGTTGACACAAAATATCGTCGATTATAAGCTTGATTTACGTTTTTATAATGACAAAGTTCATTAAAAATATCAAAACTATCTTTCGTTTATGTAGATGATACAAATAATAAATGTACAGAATTTGGTATGAAATACATTGCGTTTAACAATGTCTATTGTTTATTTAAACAATATTAGTAAAATTTTATGCAATAGAAATGTACCTTTTCCATATTTTTTGAACTTTTGCAAACACTATACAAATATGGGTACTGAAAATGAAAACAAATACCTTATAAGGGTAGCCCTTTATACTGATGGCCCTGATTAGCTGTCTTATGACGTCTCCTAGTTACCTATCATGTGTCTATATTGTGTTTAAAGGTGCTGTTTTGCACTGGTACAATAATTGGCACACTAATCGGCAATACTCTCAAGTTCTTGTTTAAAGGCGATAAAAATGTATTGTCGAAACAACAAATTATAAGTAAACAGTTAACCCACGATAGCGTCTAGACTCAATTAATAAGATGTTAAACATTTTTTCGTCACTTTTAGCTACTGTTACTTCCGCGTGAATACCTTATCACCGCAGGACAGCCCGACATACATATCTGCACACCCTTGTCTTGTGAATTTATACCGTTTACATGTTGACATGTTGAGAGTATATTGTAGATATATTAGTAAATACATGTATACATATACATATATATATATATTTAAACATATGACAGAACTTTTGAACGGATTAGGTTTAACTAAACGGATCAAAAGTTTTGTCACATGTTTACTCTGAAATAATTGACATAAGTTTATGTTTGCAGCATTAGTTTATATTCCAAAAAGAATTACTTAGTAAAACAGATTATTTATTTATTTATTTACTCTAAATAAAGAATTTTTTTGTTTGTGTGTACTTATGTGTGTACTTGTGTGGTGTTTATTATTATGTGTGTATTTATAATAATAAACACCCTACATATACATAAGTGATTGTTAGTGCTGATAATAGCATCCACCATTCAACTTTGCCATGACCAATTTAAATTATAATCTCGTAGGAAACGCTTAAACGAGAACCTGTTGGAAGCCCCACGGATGTCCTCAGGCAAGGAGTTCTGGAGTAGTGTAGCCTATACAGTAGTAAAAGACGTACCGAAGAAGCTTTTATTATGTAATCTTAAGGTTAGAAGTAGATCGAAGATTCGTTTCATTGATTAATGAATGATATTGAAAGTTATTTTAAGATATGATGTGTTATTTAAGACAAGAGGGATACTGAGAAATATCATCAAATTTACGAAGGCCATAAATATATCTAATGAAATTATTATAAAGGCGCTCTAGCTTGATATGAAGTTCCTTATTCAAGCCAGGGTAAAACACATCTGCATGGACAATAATAGACAATATAAGCACCTGCAAAAGCATAAATTTGATATCAAAAAGAAGAAAATTCTTCAGACGGTAGAGGATTCTTAAAGATGCAAATACTCTACGACTGTATTAATTTAGTTGTAAAAATTCTAATTCTACTAGAGACCAGTAGCCCATAGCAGCACGAACAAGGTCCAAAGTGGGCGGCTGCTTTGATCAAGAATGCCTAGAGTGACCACAGACCCTTCACCCTTAGAAGAGGGAGGTCAAATACCTTGGAGTGACTTTCGACGCCAAAATGTCCCTAAGACACAAGCCCTTATTGTACAAAGCCTGCGTCCATCCCATCTTATCAAACGCATGCCCAACTGTCACCAAGTGTCACCTAAATCACCTTCAAGTGATACAAAATAAATTCATTCTCTCTGCAACCGGTGCTGAGTGGTACCAACGCAACTTCGTATTTTGATATACAATCGCATACATTTTTACGCCTTTCTTACAAAAGTACCTTTGTTAAGCCCGAATATAAGAGCCAGCCAAGTCATTAGAAACGATGAATATTAACCTAGCTGGACACGCGTAATGCGGCTGCTCGCTTTATCACTGTTGCAGGCGTATTTTGTTTATCTCTTCTCTACGATAAAGTAATTTTTCACGGTTTTTTTTCCCACGTACTGCTTCAACAAAACGCGGGATCTCTTCAGTCTCAGGTCCATTAAACGCGCAGCCAAATGATGTACTGTTTTTATTCGATAAGTTCGAAGTACAAGGTCGAAGTCTTCATTCAACACCCTTTTCAACGTGGTTCTACTTAAACCCATCTTTAGGACAAATAGATTCTGCTAACGCATGGATTTTCTATATATGCTAATGCCACTTAGTCACGTCAACTAAAAATAAGAATCAATTACTACAATTTTAAATGCATTTCGTAGTTTTACTCGTATTTATAGTTTTATATACGGCAACAAGAGCTTATTAATAGGTAATTTACCTGCTAAAGAGCTTATTTACTTAGTCTCTCTCTCGTATGGACTGTTTTAGGGACTCCGTTACGTCCGGTGAGTGAGGTGGCCGGTGGCCAATCCCCCTCCTCCCTCTCTCGCTCTCTTCCCTACTTCTTCCTCC
>DWHO01003949.1:0-11481 GCA_018247575.1 Eurytides lysithous rurik
GGTCTTATGCTGGGACTATGTGAATTACATTTTATTAAAGTTCAAGTCTTTTGCTGAAACATTATACAAATACAACTGAATTATCTCGCTTATTATCGTAAGTTTTGTCAATGCTCACTAAACTTGTCATTATTTATATTATTTTTGAATTTAACATGATCCTTACTAGTTATTATTACCTCTTTCATTCAAATTTTTATAGTAAGTGATTAAAAAATAAGCAAATATGCATAATCAATCGGGTATTCGCTTGTCAATATAACATTGGTGTTTGATCGTTCTTTGCAAATAAAATTAATGTGCGTCTCATGTGCATATTGTTATTTGTTATTATTTCTATGACCTAAATTAATTTAATTCTTTGAGTGATAAATTAGTAAAGGGTAAAAATGGCCGCGATCGTTCTTTTAAACGAAAATTCGACATGCAAGTGGCTTTATCAAATGATTCCGTCCCGTTTTAAAAAGTCAATTTTTTCGCTACACAAATTTTAGGTACCGGTTTTAGAGTGTAAAAATTCGAGGCATTCAAATGTGTACACTTATTGCACAATATTTAATAATGATAATATATATAATAAAATGTATTTAACTAAATTTCTACAACACTAACGAAGCAATAACTGGTTAAAAGAATACGAAAACAGATGTAACACTATCTATATGTATGATATATAAAGAGAAACATTACATGTTAATGCATATACAAAAACATATTTGCAGGTGTCGTTTTGTAGTGTTACAATATTGAATAGATACAATATAACTTACGAAACTTCTCCTGCTCGCCGTGGTAGAGTGGAGGAACTGTATAGAAAACTGTGGCACTAGTATGTTCGGTTCACAATGGACACAGGCACTCGCTCACTGCTGCGGACGCGCGTGTGTACGATTTGGAGCGCGCGGGGCGACTGGCGAGTTACCAGGGCGGCGGGCGGAAGGGGTGGGCGGGCGGCGGGCGGGGCCCGGAAACTCTCGCCGTAATTTGGGGGCGGGCGGGCGGTGGGCGGAGATTTATCGGCGGGGTGCGCGCCGGCCCTAATGGACTGGAGGCGCCCTAATTAATCGCCCGCCACCGCGGCCTCAACGCCGCGACGCTAATTAACCGGGCCCTGGCTCTCTGCTGCGATCCGGCTTGTTCGGGCTAAATCTCCCGCTGCCTTAATTGGATTGAGCCGTAACTCTTAACAGTGCTGAGGTAACCGATGTTGCTGACGACTCCGCTTGCTGCAGTGCACGTGTTCGACAGTCTGTCCACTGCTGAATACAAGTTGAAAAAATATAAGGAACACAATTGTCATAAAGCCAATTTTAAACAATTGCAATTTTAACAATGCGTGACCTTAAAAGAGGTGATGTGCTAAAGATTAGATCAAAGATTACTCTTTAGAATTTATACGAATATAGATTTTGTAATAGAACGTTCTTATCCCTAAATTTAATCATATGTCATATTGACAATCGTCTGTATCAATTAAATTTTATATGACGAATACCAATACAACCCACAATATTTATAAAAAATGCGTTTAAACCACAAATGTGAAATAATACGGCCGGTTGGAGTGCAGCCGATAATGCCCTTCAAACCGGAACAGAATAATGTCTATATGCATCACTGCTCGGTACTAGAGAAATTGACGACGCAACGGTGCTATCCTCGACAAACTCAGTAAAAGAGCTCTATCACGACACAAGTCAAGGTAATAAGGAAATAAATATTATTTTAAAATTATACGTAGCAAAAGTCCGAAGGCATTTGAATACATTTAAATTTTTTTGACATATTAATTTGATTTTATGACAGGCATGAATATTTCTTATAAAAGAATTTACATTTATGTAAAATCACCTAGCACACCACTTAATTTTATTAATTTTATTATGATTGCTGGTTTAGAAAATGAGATCTATTATTGAGAACTATCTAAATCGGTGGAAGCAGTTAATCGACCATAAAGCCGTGACGTCGATGCCGCTCTACCTTGCCGGCGTCGTTAAACTTAAAATGATATGTATAAATATTTATAGGCGCGTACAATATCATCGCAGTACTCCACCAATGCCTACGAATAGCGTATTAAAGAATAAATCGTATCGCTGCTATTTCCGTCTGTGAGCTTTCGATGGATCAACTCTGTGGACAGGAAATACGTGTCGCGCTGAGTGATACTCGTCAGGAACTTATTTTGAACAGTTTGTGCAGTCAATGCTATTATCTAATACTGGTTATCTATCGTGGATTTTTATTACGTTAATTTTCTTAACCTCTTAACTCGACCACCATAACTTATATAGAGAACATAAAACAAATCATCGAAATGATTATTAACTTTATCATAACCGAATAGACAAATTCGAACTTATATTGGAATATACAGCTATATACTTTTCGAATGCTGAATCTATGGTTGAAAGTAATATCAAGAACTCATCGCTTTAATAAATTCACCAGATAGTTGATAATACTTTGGTTTTTTGTTTCTCTCTCTGCAAATGTCGAGAAAATTCTTTTCTAATAATAATATGCTAATACTTACAAGCTTAGAATTATAAATAAGGTCAACAATGAAGTGTGTCATCCTTCAAGTAAAGGATTAGAATTCACCATAAACAAGTTGAAAGGGAATTGATCGAACAATGTACGGTTCTAGGAAGTAATTAGTGCGGACCGCATGGGTTCGGGGTAATGTGACGTGGTCTGCGCCCACCCCTCGCACGGACTCGAAGAATACCAACGAAAGCCTGCGTCGCTTCCCACGGCAGTGTGATTTCACATTACGCGTCTCAGCGTCTACATAGTTACAAAGGCTTCATTTTGATTGAAGAAAAAAAAATCGTTATATATCTCATCCATCCAAACGAGTTCACTTATAAAATATTATACAAAGTAAAAAATTATGGTTCACTGTCACATACAGAACACAATTTGTGTTCGTGGATTTCGAATATTCTCATTCGCGATAGATATATTAGCAATCTAAATAACTAGCCTTTTAGTTTTATTATTCCAACTTCCATGATAACATTTATGTTGACATAATAATACTAATTACATTGATTAAGTTTTTTTAATCTATTTTAATCTCAAAGCCATAATGTATTATGAATTATTGCCAAATAGGCAAAAGGTAAAGGTAATAAATATGAATTAATTTCAAGTTACTCCATTGCCGCTTTTAATAGAATCATTTGTATGTAAATATATTTCTAAAATATAAAACGCGTATATACACGCATGTGTATTTAAGTGAACTTGTGTACGCGCTTAAACAGGAAGGGATCTTTTATATTAAAAATAACAATTACTATATACTATATTTTTTACTGATTTTATGAAAACAATAGTGTATTCGTTCGTTTAGTAACATTACTCATATTGCACAGAGAGCGAGAGAGGATATCTTTTATTTCGGAAAAATTTAAGTATTTCATAAAACCGTAATCCACATCAGCGATGCCGCGCGCGAAATACATTATAATATAAAGATGTGACAAATATCTTTATTTAAAACAAGCGCATGCACAAGGCTTACTCGTGGAAGTGTTTTTAATTTTTATATCATGGGACATCTGATTACAAACTAGGCAGAGCCTCTACTATGTTAATCAGACAACTGATATACATACTTACATATCTTTTATATATATTATACTTATATAGATAATTTACACCCAGATACAAACAGATAACTATGCTCATCGCACAAATACTTTATCCTGAGTGGGAATCGAACATACGACCTTCGGTTTTGCAGTCAAAAACACTAATCATTTCACCAACGGACCAGTCAAAGTGCCATTATTAAAGGGAGGGAGTTAAAAACATAGTTATGACTTCAATAACGACGAAAATTAATATTTCCGAACTCATTATCGATTTCTACTGGTATTTCTGCACACTCAGTTATTCTACCTTCAAGCAGTAATGTGAACCCTACCGTGTTCCGGCCGGAAAGTCAGTATTGGTAACATAAATTACTGGGCATGTGACATCTGATATGTCTGGATGATAAACGTAGCGCTGGGCGGCGCAAGGCCTGTGAAGCATCATGTTGCTATGGGCGGACGTGTAGCTTTCCATTAGGCATACAACCAGATCGCCTCGCCACTTTATGACCCAAAAAATAAGTTAATACCGCAGTATTCGTGATCAGTAGTAAATTCGACGTGCATATTTCACGACGGATGACGTGGACACTGGGCGAAGAAGATGCGAAGAAAAAAAAGACTAAATGTTATGGGAATGATGTGATCGCCTCGAGGCCATTTTGAGGAGTAAATTATAAAAATTGTCAACGTAATTAAAAAAAAAGAAGTTAAAGTCCCGCTGAGTTTCTTTCGCCTGTTCTTCTCAGGAATGAGGATTTTTTTTTCGAACAGGTAATAAAATCAGTAGACTTAAAAAAGTGGTTGTAAATCAATCCAATTTTGAATAAAGAATTTTTGACTTTGGCTTTGACTTCGTTCAATATATGTAGTTGTATCCTCGGCGCTGAATAATATTGTGAATATGTGACTATAAGAATAGTCATTCGTTAACAGTATAAGCAGACCATCACAGTAAGTGACGTTTTTCCGTTTTTGTTCCTTACAGCCAAACGATTGATACAAATATTTTTAAATTTACATTTACTCCGCTTATCGCTTACATAATTAGTTTTGTTTAAATTCAATTCATGTAAGATATTATGTGAATTGCAATTAAGTCAGTATTTTAATTTTGATTTATTTTAATTCGCCATAACTACAATACACGTATAAAGTGATAGTACCTGTTGTTTAGTTGCCAGATAAAATGTGGCTAGTATTTGTGAATAAATATACAAAAAGTTTACATTTTATGGGTTAAAGACAACGTACTAGTAAGTAGTGATCATATTTTTTTGTCGACGTAAAACTCTGTTATCACATTACAAGAACAAATTTTTGTGTGATACGTCTGAAGACAAGAATTTTTCTCATAGCATCTCTTTTTAACATCGATGGTGACCCAGAGATATTAACCGGCCACTTAAGATTCAAATCCTTTACATTATTCGGAACTTTGTATGTCAACTACCTCCGTTTATATATTCCAAAACAAAAACCAATCTAGAAAATCAATAAAAACTAACAAATTATTTTACTCTATATTATACTCCTAGCTCCACGAAATTTCCAATTACATTATAACAGCCGAGGGGGCAGAAGGTGTCAGGGCGGACTCGAAATGTGCGAGGGAGAGAAGGTGATTAATTTAAACGGCAACTTTTCCAATCTATATACATTCGGTTTAGGAATTCGGATAAAAAAAAGTTTGATAAAAAAAGGCTAATGTTTAGCATTGTTACACAATTTCAATACGCTAGGGACCTAAAAGCTCCGTTTGGTTTTGAAAACGTCTTTTTCTCTATAACTATTTGAAAAAGTATTGTTGGTTTCAATAAAAACAATGTTATAAACATGGCAATTGACTACGTACCTAGTTCACTCAATGGTTATGATTCGCCTATGAACACCTAAAACCTCCGTGGTGTTGCAATCATGCTAACATTTTGAAAAGAACCTGATTACGCCAAGCTTTGTTCAAGCAACATACAATTATTTCAATTCCAAGGGGGTCTTGTGCCAAACCCTCACTCCACCGGTATCAGGGCGGTCACAAACATGAGCGTTGTTTGTTATCACGCGCCTAACCTCCTCTTCTTGACTCTAGAAAAAGAAAATATTTTTAAACGAAGTGCCTATTTTATAGCAAAATGACAATTATCATAATATTAAAAGGTGTCTCAATTTCCCAAATAAGAAACTTTAGAGTAATTATTATTCACTTGAAACCTGTACTGAAATTCCTAGCACGTAGAAATTGTCGTTCATGAAAATTCAAAATTCGACCCATACTAAAATACCTTAGTGGACCTACGTTTATTGCGATACACTTTTAAATTATTCAGGGATGAAAAACATGTTTCAGGGATAAACATGATGCAAAAAAAACATGTCAGCAAATCCACTTTTGGATTTATGACATATGTAAGGATAAGCTATTTAATAAATGAGGACCCAAAAAGATTACGCGTTTAGTTCAATTAAAAAGCAATACCCGGTAGCGAGCGTTGACAGGCAACTGATATCTGTGAGTGGCTGTACACGAATTAATCACTTACGAGAAAACTTTTGAGCGTTCGCTTATACAATAACAACAAAAGATATCGACGCTCCAATGAATCACCAGCCTACTTCATAGTCACAAAATTTACATGAAAACTGATATTGTTTTATGGAAGAGTTAAAAATTGTGTGATCAGTTTATGGACATGAACATCACCGAGGTGATAAAGGTACGTTGCTAACTTATTGGAACTTTAGTTACCTGTTTCAACAGACGAAACTAAATTGAACAAGTACTATAGACTTACGCCGAAGTTCTTAAAATCGCGGCCTATTCGAACAGCAAAAAAAAAATCTCCCTGTTAAGTAGTAAATGGGAAGCTACTATAAAATAGAGAAGATTTTCTTTTATTAACTAGTTTGTGTTGGTCTAATAATTTTGATAATTTTATATCGGTATAACCTTCATCGGAAGCTTAGTTCCGTAGAAATTGGACATAGCACTTCGAAGATACACCAGTGAGTTATTTAGTGTATAACATATGATGAAGAGAAAAAAGGCAACGAAGTACATTTAGTTAATTAGCTTCTTAAACTGAAATCGAATTGTAATCCGAATAGTGTATGTCCGATTTACTGTACAGTATTATATACTCACACATGGCGTAATGTAAATGAGGGTGTGTTTGACAAACCCCGAAACAAACGAAAATATTTAAACTGCATAAACATTTCGTAAATAATCATGTAATTGAATTTTAAAATATATAACATTTCATCTCGTAATTTCTCCATCCTCTATAATTCCTAAGTTCTCCGAAAAATCCGTTTACACCTTTATCTAGTTGATTTGTTTAATAATTTCCTTAGTTACGAAGATTTTTTTATTTTTCTATAAAGTATTTGACCCTTTTTATTGTTTTGTTTTATATTATCAAAAGAAGTCTGTATTTATTTATCCAATTATGGAAAACTAATAGCATCGTAATACTATGTAAAATATATGTGTAAAAACTCAACAATTATTTTATAACCAAAACGTTAGCCATATTTAAATTTAGTTAAAGAAAAGTATCATAAAATTTATAAACTTGTTGAAATTGCTTGTTATAAGTTTAACGAGATCTTCAAATAAAGATGTTTAAGGCGCTTTTTTATTTTATTTTATATTGATGATGTTATTGCTTTTAGCCTATACGGCTCTATAAAGCTTCGTCAGGCACCGCACCCGTGGGAATGCTTGTTCCCACGGGTTGGAGTTTCAGGCGTATTTAGTTCTATTACATTATTATTATTTCTATTACAAAGTTCGATCTAATACGAAAATATCTCATACCTGGAATGTAAAACACATTGTCCTCAGTTGACAATAGATCACTTCGTTCTGATTCTTTTTTATTTTGTAACAATGTATTGTAATGGTTAAATAACATAGGCATATCGTAAATACCTAAAAAGTAGCACTACGTTTTAACTGACAGTACATAATGAAATAATGAAGCAACTAATACTGTTTAAAACTTTAAAGGACGCGTGATTGAGTATTATGATAAAATAGCTATATCCGAATAATTTATATTCGAAAGACATAACAAAGTTTATGTTACGTCTGTTACAGTGTTACATAGAACATTCTTCAAGCCGCCGAAAAGAATTGGTCAATTTTTACCTCCTGTCAACCGCAATATGGAGGAGGCAAATGAGCAAGCTGGTGTTAAGCGATTACCGCTGCCTAAGGACATTTGTGACTCCAACAAAAGAATTGCGAATGCCACCTTTAAGGAATGGGGGAAGAGGGTAGTGGAGGGAGCAGAGTGTATAAAGATATATTTTACACTTAATAAGGACGATAGCTTGATGTTGCCTATATCTCGTAATGCATTCATAGGTACATTTTGCATTAATCTTACCGAAAATATATAGTTGAAAATTGATGGTAGCCTCGAACGCTGTTATGTATTCGAAAAGTCGGCAATCGAGAGCTAAATTAAAGTGCGATCAACTCTCTAAGTTAGTTTCATTTTAGTGGGTGGGATTCGAACCCACGACCCTTGGTTTTGTAGTCAGGAGAACTATACACTACACCGATGGGCCAGTCAATTTGCTTGGAACTGCGCTGCACTCGTTCCCTCGAGATATGAGGTGCAATGCAGCTGCTGTAACGCATTACAGCAGCGTATAATTTTACGGCTAATTAGTAATGTAGTATCACTATACTACATTACTAATTAGCTGTAAAATTACTAACAATGCAGTACCCCGGACATGGTCTTCAAACTAAATTTTCATTTGAAATAAATTCCGAAAGATTTTTTTTGCTTCAAAATATTTTATTTATTTCATATTACGATAAATAATTTAGAAATAAATTAATGAAAGCTTAAATAATATACACATACATATAACCAATCAAAATGGCCGTGTCTGTTGACCGTTTCATGTATATTATTTATGTCAGTATGTAGTCGCGTCTGTCAAAATCTTCAACAAAAGATTAAGAAACAAACATACAATTGCATATATTGTCATGCTTCACGGTTTCAGAGAAAAGCATCAAAGGAAAGCTTAATACATTGATGAATTAGACTTGTAGTACACATGACCCTTATTATATACGCAAACATCATTTTCAACGACCCACCTTATGTAGTGCAGAACAAACATGAGATACTATTTTTCGCTGATGACACCTCACTTATTTTCAAAGTGAAACGGCATCTGACAAATTTTTAAGATGTGAGCAATGCTTTCTCAATAGTTTTTCATTGGTTTTATATAAGTAATGTGCCATTTAATAGTAAAGTAACTAAATTTATTAAATTTTCTCCTCCTCATAATATTGGTGAAAATTCTTACCATGTCAACCTTAAAAATAATGGTGTATTACTTAATGGGGAGAGGTTGGAACTTGTGGAGACCACAACATTTTAGGTTTAACAGTAGACTCAGTTACAGTGCGGCCCTCATATCGATAAGTTTGCGAGTAGACTCAGTTCTGCTGCATTCGCGATCAAGAAAATTAGATTTATCGCAGATGTAGAAACAGCTCGCATAGTTTATTTTAGTCATTTCCATAGTATTATGCCTTATGGCATACATACGACTGTAGGGTAACGCAGTGATTATACAATAGAATTCCAGAAAACTTCCAGAAAGCTCGTTTTGCGAAATTTAAAAAAAAAAATTGTAAAAGGACGTTTGTGTGCTAAAGGTTATTTATTATACAGTAAATGATTTCATTGAAGATAGCACGTTCCCATGGAATAATGTGATTGCCTCCAGGCAATTTCAAGATGCAAATTATAAGCAAATTAAAACATAATCCGAAAAGACAAAAATCTTATCCCAAATATCCCGGAGCGTAAGTTACATTATTTTATCTCTACTCACTGAAAAAAATGTACTTGATAATATGCAATAAGTTTGAGAGTTTATTTTCGATAATTAAAAATATTTGTATCAGTCATTTATTTACAGACACACAATCATCCGAGATATATATGTATGTACATCCGTATACATCGTATCGTAACTTGCTTTTTGTTTTAGAGTTAAATAATTTAGAAGAAATATAATATATTTAACGTTTATTTAACGTTTATAGTCAACGTTAGACCAGTCTCTTAACCCGACAAAAGAATAGACAAAACAATTAAATAACCGTTACACATTCTTTCACCATAATCACATAATGTTAAGGACTTTGTGTATAGTCCGTTTCCGATACTGTCTCTTAAAGTGGCTCTAAATGTTTGCTAACTGTTTGTTTTGTTGCAAAGCAAATATTTCGGTCGAACAATGGGTTTTTGCAATCACTTTTAGCAAACGGCGGCCGCATCTCACCGGCAGCCCGGTGGCCCATTGTGGCCTGACCCTGCCTATGTGTTCGTTATGAGGCGGCGCTTTCAACCCGAAAACAATCGGCGCACAGGAGATGCAGGATTACCTTATCAGTTGAGCTCTTCTCTCGAATTGTAACAATGACCTTCACGATAATGAGCTTAGACCTGAGCAACGAGTGTATTGTTGGTCACGACTACGTCCAGCTCGGATTCACACGATTCTTAGACGTTACGCGGAAACGGTAGCTCGTACACGTTCTGTAATTTTACTTTGAATTCCTACATTGTCTTAGATGCAAATTGGGCATTTGATAGGTGTGATACAAGGTTTTGATTTAAAACGCTACTTGCAATAAATAAAATATAAACCGTTATAACGCACACTAAAAACTTTTGAATTTTAATTAAAATTGTAATCCAACACAAGTTTTGACAACAAAATATTTATTAATTAAATTGTAATTACAGTGGTAGTTCATTGTAAGTATGCCCAATTTTAATTAAAATTTACTAGAACCGCTTAAGTTCAAATCTGGGTTGTGACATCAATGATTTTGTCTTTTTGTAGCTAGTAGTGACAAAATATCATAAAAACTCATACGCATTGAATTTTAAATTATACATTAACATATTATAATTCAGCAGATGTACAAAAATGAAAAAACGTGATAAGAAAACTTTGACTTGAGACGTTCAGCCCACGTTTTCACATGTGGTAACTCTTTTGCTGAATCCGCCAAGGAATGGATCACACCATTGGCATAATATCGTTCCGCGAAATAGTAATATGTAAACATTTCTTTGTCTGGTGTGAAAGGCAATGTCAAATATTGTTCTGTTATATGTTAAATTTAATAAAAACAAAATTGAGTGCCATTTGTTGTTCTTCAAGTTGAAAGTACGTGTAAATTATAGAGCAACTTATTGTTAGCAATATATATTAATAAAAAGTAATAATATTACAAGAAATGTCACCTATATATTATGATAATATTTTCTAGAGTCCCATAAGTAATACAGTAATAGTTTTATATGCGCGTATTCACTTTTTTAAAGAGAAATTTGTATTTGTATATATTTATTTTGGGTGTGGTTTGTTCGATTTAACCTTCCTGCAGATGTATTTTGAAAGAAGACAACAAAGTAAGCCATATACTTATTTGTACAAAAACATATAATTGAAATACAACAAAGTGGCTGAAATTGAAAATGTTTTAATATTTCAGCAGAATTTCACAAATCGTATATGTTACATACTCGTAATAAGTTGTAGATCTGTCTTACAATAGATAACTAATAAGTGACACGAGTCATAAGAAACAGAAAAAGTGACAAAAACATGAGTGTTCGTAACGGTTGACATCAGCAATAAAGCTGACGCAGAAAAAAGGAGAATTTCTGGTATTTTAAAAAGCTTTCGAACATATAATTATATAGAACTTCATCATTTACATATACGATTTGAAGCGCTTAGAATGATAAGCTTGGCGGACTTTTTCACCGGCGGGGAAGTGTGCGACGAACAATACGATGGCTGCGACCTATAC
>DWHO01003950.1:0-11479 GCA_018247575.1 Eurytides lysithous rurik
AACGAGCAGATAAAAAATCTACTCTTAGTATTATTATGTATATCTATCAATTTTTCCATATTTTGTATAATTTCTTGAATATTAAGCCTATATATGTCCCACTGCTGGGCACAGGCCTCCTGTTTACAATGGGCATAAGGGCACAGGCATGGCCCCACTGTGGATTGGTGCACTCCACATATTTAAGAAATATTTTTTTATTTTTATCGTTTCTTAAATATCCAGGCTTCCTTACGATGTTTTCCTTATCGTTGAGAACGTGGTAAATCAGCACTTTAAATTTCTAATTATAAATGGACAAATTCATTGGTGCCAGCAGTGGGAATTGAACTCAGGTTGAAACTCGCTTTTAGTAATAGTTGAACACACATTGAACTATTACTAAAAGCAAGCTACCACGTAAGTGATGAACACAATACATATTCTATACACAGAGACTTTTAAAGAACTAAAGGTACGCAATTTCATCATGTTAACTTTAACGGTACATCATTTAATCACTGTCTAAAATTAAAAACGCTGCTTACTTGTTTCGAGGGGATAAGAATAGCATATCGTCTACGAGTTTAGACATTAAACTAATCGTATCCAAAAACAATAAATTAATGTAACCAACAGTTTAATAAAGACGGTTTGTCAAAATTTTAACTAGCTCTACCAAAGCCGTGTTTGAATTTAATACGAAGTTTGCAAACTAAAAAATAGTGTTTAATTTAATCTTGACCCTAAAAATCTGTATGCTTTCTATATTCTTATCAAAATATTTGAATTTATTCTGTTAATTTCATTTACGGATAGGTATCAGGAGTTATAAAAAAATAAAGTCAACAGGATGAAATCTAGTACATATATTTTTATTAAACAATATTTATTGTTTTGCTCGAATTTACGATCATTCACTGAAAGCGGGGAGTTAACGGAGTTAAACTGCCATTAGGAGTTCGATACTAATTCAAATTATTACTTACTTACAAAAGAACAAGCGGGGTAAGTGAACTCTTTAAAAACGCGCGCCGCGGCGAGAGGCGAGTTCATAAAATTCACTCAAAGTGGAAAGCCGCCGTTCCCCACAATTGAAAGCCGCGAGGGAGCGCGGGCCAGATAGGGCACTTACTGTAAAAGTTAAAGCTAATTGCCCTTAAGACATATTTTTAATTTCATTGCCCATTCCTCCTGCTCCAAGCATTTGTCGGAGTTCACCAACTCGCGGCTGCACTCTGATATCAAGGGAACCGTGTAATTGCCATTTTTACGAGATAATGTCACATTTTTGAATGTCGAACATATTTTATGTTGGTATTTAGCCGATTGCCCTCTTAAGGGGTTTTAATGCGTTCTATTGTACGTTTATAGTTAATAAATATAGTAAATATATGTACTATACTTATAGTGTTATAAAAACTATTATGTTTATTGTACATTAATATATATTATTTTTTTTATAAAAATAACATTTGAACATATAAGCTACCTAATATTTATTATAGGCATTAAGTTTTATAACACAGTTTAATGTCTTCATAATGTATTCAATAAACAAAAGGACGAATGTTCCCAATTCCTACGGTAGTGACTATTAAAAAGAATTATTTTAAAGTTCCTAACGTTAAGCCGGAAGAAACATCAATTGTCTTTATTCTTTAAGATAAGTCAGAGCTATATCTGTTACATGGACACAGGAGCAGTTGGGTTTTAATATTGGCCATTCTTAGCTCTCGCCACATTTAAAAGCGCTGGTCGGTAGCCGCTACCACTATTGTGACCGCTTCGCCGCAACCATTCATCCTGTCATTTCGTTTTCGTATACGAATCATCCTTCATTTGAATTCGACAAAGACCTTTTTTTTTCGACCGCTGACCGCGCGCGGTTGCCACAATGACTAATGTTGTTATAATAGTTTATTTTTCTTTAACATTCTTATCACGATTGCAGTTGGACTAAGAAAATTATGACAGCTTATCGTCGCCATTGGTTCTATGTGAACAACGGTCGACTTAAAAAAAAATTAAGTGAAGGAATCATCCGAATATACATTTTAGATGTACTAGAGTTCAAATTTAAAATATTGCAGTCTGCAACGAAGTGCAGTAACGGTTATTATTAAACTAATATTAGTGTTATCAAATATGAACTGAATTAAGTCAGCTCTGACTTTACTGAAAGTAGGTATTTTGTTTTATGGTATTTATATCTGAAGAAATGTTTTGTTACTGTAGTAAGTCTTATAGCGATTTTTTTTTAAATTATAAATATAATAAATCTAAGTAAATGAACTTGTTACCGGATAACCATGACAATAGGAGACATTTTCTCTGCCTTGTGGACATCCAGTTGCGGATGCCTATCAATAGATGTCGCTGACAATCTTGATGAATGACTGCAACCGCTAGGCGGTGCCGGGATGTTTGCGCGTTCCGTTCTATATTTTAACCAAACTTGAACGTATCCATATAGATTAGCTGGCCGTTAAAACTATATAATTATTTATGATTTGGATTAATTAATTTTTCGTCGTGTTTTTCTTTGTGCTATGATTAGTAAAATAAATTTAATAAAATGTTTCGTAATGTTTGTATTTAATGTTTGGCAATCTTATGATTCGTTTAAAAATGCTGGCCCATTATTGTTTACCAAAAAATATTATAAATCTGTTTTATAGATTTCAAAAAACTAGTGCTAACTTGTACTTAAAAGCATACAATAAAAAACACTTATTTTAAAGTGGAGTGTAAGTAAGGAGTGGTAAATTTTCCTTATTTAAACATCTTATGGTGGGAAGTTAAAGATACGCAATAATGTTTATCATTCTCCTTAAATCATAATACGAAAAGAAATGTGCACAGATGGCGTGGTTGTATAATTAACCAAGTGCTGTTACTCGTTGATGTGGGTTGTTTCTATGTATTTGGCCTACACGAGACAAAAATATTTGTGCTCCAGAAAGTGTTGTATACTGTCTGGGTGCGCTTTTTAAGACGACTGAACGGTTTCTAATACAAAGATATGTAATAACGTCGCTTAACATATCTACCTACTTCTGATTCTTTAGTTACATGGCGATATTAATTTTCTTATTACGTACGAATTTGTATTTTCTTCAGGGATCTAATTAGAAAGTCTACGCAGCGAGAAGCCAATAGAAAATAATCAAGAGTAGTTATTGGCAAAAACATGTTTCATCTTAAATCCTTTGGAGAGTGCTGCACAGAAGGCAGATCCAAGCAGCTGGAAACACCGAAAAACACGTGCATTGAATAAAATCTCGAATCAATTAATTGTTATGATATCGATTAACGATGATTAAAAAAAATCTAAAAGTTTAAACAAAGAAGAAAGTTGCAGCGATACTAAGGTGGGTAACAATCTAACACAGACGACGCTGAATGTGGCAAGTTTATATTTGTTCAGACGCCCGGGCGTGGACTGACGACTGACTGCATCCTGGATTCTCGGACGCGCCGATGACGGACGCGGGCGACAAACGCGACCGGCTTGTCACTCACAACCGAAACGCCCATGCGGACGGGTTTTTGTGCGTTACTTGTTGTCGAATCGTATCGAGTGAGCGTGCTGTTTGGCTTTGGTGTGAACATGGTTCATTTCTCCCCGACCCGACCGCCAGTGAAAAGATCAATGTTCTAAATTTCGTAAATTACATTAGTAATGGTACATTATGCGGATGAAATGTTTTAGGGATTAATAAATGTAAATATTTTGAAGGTTTAGTACGCGTTTCATTACGCATACTAATCTACTAGACACTAATCAACTTTATGAGTTCATTGAAAATATTATCATTAATAATAAATATTATCGGTTTCCGTATATTTATTATATTCTTTTGTACCTGTGTAACAGATAAAATAAAATAAAAAAGTGATATATCAGTTAATGGGTGATTGAAATTTGAAAACATTACATGGTCGTCGCGGTATAAATATACTTCCAAAGAATAGACCAAGTTGTTTAACCAACACGGCGTTTAGATCCGTAGTGTGCAAAATATGTAAACACAATGTATCCATCCAAGTTTATAATGGAGAAACTTGAACTTTGTGGATCCGTAACATTTAGAGTGGTAATCATAACGCGTTCAGATAACAATAACCGAGGCTCTCAAACTTGCTTAGGGTCTGCTTCATTAAGCGGACAATGAACGCTGATGGACGTCCGAACTCTGCCAGTTACGTGCAAGTGTCGCCATAGTGGACTCGAAGTGGCCAACTTTCCTCTTGAATATTCCGTTCGCGCCCCGACCACTTGTTTATGGACATTCCGGCAATTTCCCCGGGTTTTGTGGCCGTAGAAACTTTTGTGTGCGCGTCCCGTTCACTGTGTGTCCCTAGATAAGATTTACCGCTTCGTTCCAAAGGAGCTGAGCTCCTGAAGGAGGGAAATTTTACTGGCGAACTTTATAGTGTTGACATTATTCGCTCAGCTTCGTTGTAAGTTAGACGATTGTATACGAACGTATCTCTTATCGGCAACAGTTGTAACAGTTTTTAATGACCAATCTGTATCAAAAATACTGTCGGCGAATTTTTATTCATCGAATAGATGAAGAAGCTATACGTAGACGTTTTTGAAATTATTTTAACATTGTGGGTACGTCGGAATTGATTTAGAATTTAGATTACAAAGAGGAGTCGGATTCAGATGAAACAAGTCTTTAGCGTCTTTAGTATGGCGGCGGACATCGCTTACCAACAGGTGAGCCGCTTGCTCGTTTGTCAGCCTACTCCATAAAAAAATACCGTAAGTCTTTCTTTTCTCCCTTTAAAAATTTTTTTGACGCAACTATGACCTCTAGGCCACTTATGGTGACTTTTTTAGCAGTTACAACGTAACATCTCTATCAACTAAAACTCTCTATCCATTAATCTCTACGCTATAAAAAGTCGAATTTCGTTATTAGTACGATAAGCGTTTGAAACATTGAATAATAACATTTTGAGGACAATATTAGTTGAGTAAACTTCTTTGCGATGACAGGGGTGCAAACAGGCGTTAGTTGCCCATAACATCGTCCCTGCTCTGACAAAAGGGAGTTAACTGCAAGTCATTTATATCGATATTGGATGGAACTCATCGGAGCTTTACGGGTCCCGTTATAACAGTTGCATAGGTATATGATGTTGTATTATAATTCCAGTTATTTATATTCTCTATAGTTGTATAGTATAAGTGTGATAAAATAGATAGAGGGCTTGAAATGATGTCTGAAATATTTGTTACCCAAAAATATATTTTCTTTTATTTGAGCCGGTTGGATTATATTAAATCTTACATACATCACTTTTCGATACATAACTTTATAGGACGTAGAGCAAAATAGGTTCATTTTGTTGCAAAAGATAAGAATATAAAAAGAAGCAAAACTTATGCAGACGAAATTACTAGTATTCTTTCTAGTAACTGAATATTAGATAAGTGTTGAACTGCGACTTAAAAATTTAATCAGGTAAAATATACATAAAATAAATATATTAATAACAGTGTAAAGGCACAAATCTTTGCATTTAATTGTCTTAGTTTTTTTAGGTATCACCACAAAATCTTACTGTATAAATGAATCTATTAACACCAGTCGGGTTGATGAAAGCAAATGGACTTATTTTGCAAATAGCGCATTGACAGTTTAGTATTGTAATACATATATACGCAATATTACAATTACATATACAGAAAGGAATGAGTAAATATTGCTTCTTGACTATACACTATTGTAAAATAGAACGGTACATGTTAGATATTTCATCATTAACATTTAAGAATGTAGTTGAAAGATCATTATTATATAAGCTGTCAAGATATATTTCGTTAATCCGTTTGTGTGCATTGTGTGAACCTACTAGATACGATATCGAAGCTGATATATTAATTAATAAACTGGGCCATATGAGTTATCAAAAAAAAGTTGTCACCTGATTTGATTTACAACAAACATATACGTTTGGTATTTGCCGTTTCACTGTTGCTCGTGCGGTAAGCAACTACAGAATTCGCCGTTAAACAAAGGCGAAAGATGCGAAGAGATCTACTGGTACTCGCCCCGTTCTCGATGTTTGTGGAGTAATGATCCGTCGTAAGAAAGCCTTCGGCCGTCGGCATTATAGGTTTTTGTCGCGCATTAGTTAGTAGCGGGAAATCCAGGTGTACCCAATGAGATGAGCAAGCGGCGAAGGAAGAATGTTTCCCGGGAAAAGCGGATCGGGTCGTTCGGCGCAATTTGCTTGAACGCGACTGTGCCGCCCTCGCTGGCGGCGATGACGAGGCAGCCCGTTATATTTGCATCGCGGTACGGTCGGAAGCGAAAGCATCTGCATTCGATCTATCATCTATTCAACTCTCGGTCCCAACGACGGTATAAAACTATACTAGAAGATTCTTGAACGAAGCTGAATTTATATCAGCGGCCATATTGGTATAAGTATCCAATTCGAGGAAACCAGCCCTCTCAAGAGTTCTGTTTGCCAAAGGAGCCAAACTCATTTTTCAAGACTTAATTTGATGATTTCAATAACATATGCAAAATATTATTATATTATACTCATAATATAACATATGAAAAAACTAATAAAAATTATCAGTTGCTATACGGTATATGTTGCTGTTTGAAACTGAATGAGAAGATTTCGTACGTATATGCTTGTATATCAGAATCGGAAAATTAGTCTCGGTTATCTCACCAATGTAAACGGATATCAGATTTGGTCTATTTATAAACAGAGAAATTGTATATATCTGTTTTATTCGCCATTTCGTTAGCAAATATATATATATATTTAAAGCTTAAGTGATATAATTGTATAGAATCTATAGAATAAGAAATATAATAGGCGAAGCAGATCAGAGATCAAGCTAACTGGTTTTTCCTATAGGTTGTCTCCTATATTCATAATTATTGTATTTTATGTTGAGAAATATGGACTACTTATGCGTATTAATTATCTCTATCGATCTTTTACATTATTCGTTGTTTTATATCGAACAAAGAAAAAAAAGGCAAACATCACATATATAGTATAATAATTAGATACACTTTTCAATATAGGACAATACCGACAAGAATCTTGCCTTACGACATTTAAAGATATTATCATAATGGACGAATTATTATTTAAAACTCGAATAATTTTACCTAAGGCTCTCAGGGTTTTTCGTTCAAACTGCATGGTTTTGGATATCTAAAATTAATTACAGATAAAAGTTATAAATAAAACGTATGACATTAATGGAATAAAAAAGTTTTTAATTTTTGTATAGAAAGTTTTTTTTCAATTAACTTTAGGTAATAAAACTGTAAAACAAACCTAACGACAGCATCGATATTTGGCTGCATCAAATAATATGTAGATTTAATTTATTACGCGCAGAAAGACGTCTTTTTTTTGTTTGCTTACCATACTCATACCACTGTGAGTCTGCAAGTATCACCCCAGTATTGCGATGCAACATTTCTCTGTTTGCAAATAAAAAGCTCGAATGCTGTTTCACTTGATTATATTGGCATTACACACAACGTATATATGAAAAAGATTTTGAAATTTTTAATATATTATAATTTCCCGTCTTATGCCTTTTTTAAAGGTTATGGTGATTTTTTATCATATACCGCCTCTAGGAAATATGATGATAGATTTTTTAAGGATGCATAGTGATAAGTCCAATAATCCATGCGCATATTGGCGTCGCTTATCACTAGCAACTGTATTGGCGACATAGTATGTGTCGTCGACACAATCTTGGGCCTAAAAAAAACTCACTGCAAGAGTTGATAATCTCTACACTGTGCTCGTCACAGAGATGGTGTATCTCTATGCACAGTAAATAGCAACACTGCCTTACAAACCGAAATTCAGTAACGGATACAGTGCACCTGCTTGGCATAATTTCTGGCTGCTAGTGGTCTTCACTCATCACTTGAATAGAATTCTTTCTTTGAATTGTTCTTATAATGTAAGCTATATTACAAAGACTTCTTTTTTTGTTTTTTTTTACACTTGTTACATAAAGGAAATGCGAAACATAAATAAGGTTAAATTAAGCGATCACCGTTCGCCATATTTCGTTTTTTATGACTCGTGTCTGCGACTGCCAGCTTTTAATTTCGCCGCCGAAGAGTAAAACTTCGATTTTCCTGCAGTTTAAAAGAGTAACTTATCAGTTAAATAGAACGGGACGCACCTATTTTAAACTGTTGGAGGGAGAGGAGACAACAGATTGCGAGGAGGGAACGAAAATAAAACGGGGGAAGAAAGTTAAGCGTCCGTGACTTTTCAAGATTTTTTTTCTGGCGTTTATTTCTTTTTTTTTTCTTCTTCTTGTGTAAACTTCACGCCCGTTTCCGTTTTGTAGCGAGTAAGAGTATGAATGCAAGGGCTTTTCGATTTATCATTAGGTTTTCTACGTTTCTTTTTTTATCTAAACGAGTTTTGGTCGTGTTCGTAATTAATGATAATATAATAAGAAAATAAAAAATAAAATCAATCACTGAACTCGTTAAGTGACATTATCGTGTCACATAACAGCTACAGATAAGAAAAAAATAATAATAATTGTAATTGATGATTACTGTCTATCGTAATTCTTTGATTTTCGAACGTCAAAACGAAAGCAAACAGATCGATAGACGCGTGGCGGAATGAAATCTATATTAGAAATATTAATAGCGGCGTGGGCGATAATGAAAGCATACTTCCGAAGCGTCTAATTACGGCGGATCGTACGAAGGTAAATAGTATGAAGGCGCCTTTCGATCATCCATCAGCGATAGAGTCGGCTCTTTGTGGCCACCGACCAATTACCGGCATGAAAATTAAATTCACGAAATCTAATTAACAACAAATTGTTTTATTTATTATGATGCGTGCGGGTCATTTGTTCCTGTCGCTTCGGCGCCCGGGGCGGGTCCCCGAGATGCCCATCAGACCTCTGCTCTCGATACACGTTTTTTGGGGCCCGGCGGTGCGATGTGCCGCTCGTGAGACACAAGTGAGATGCGAGTATGCTGAATGTTGACCTTGGACATTGACAACAGTCACTCTTATCTTGGCTCTTAAAAATATACAGTATTTTAGTTACGGCCGCGTGGATATTAATTTCGTGACAATTTTTCGGTTTACTAGTCTGGACTTTTAAACCATTAATATTTATTACACCTATATCAAGCATATCTTCTTCCGAGCAAGTCGATCCGAAGGTAGTATTTAATGTAGACAAGCATTTTGTGATAAAAAAGTTAAGTGAAATTGAAATATAGTTTAGTTATTAAGTAAACAGTTTTGACTTTTTACAGAGCATACCGCTTGGTATTGTTAGCTTTCTTAATTATTCAATTTGACCCGGTCTACGTCGAATTACTTATCTTTGGATTGGATTTTATGTTTTAATTTCATTAATCGTGGTACCACTTAACAGTAGACAAATATATATAAAAACTAGTTCAATATACAAGGCTGATTCTATAAAAAAATAGTTCGCTTTTGAAATCGTTTTATAAGCTTCCCATCTTGTCTTGATATTCTTAAACTTGTTAAACTCAGTTTGGCTTCTGTCTGTGAGAACTGGATCAGTATTCAAAGGAATAGCTTAATGGAAAACAAGATGGAGGAAACTTAGGGAAAGTGTCTTTAGCAGTGGGACCACCCTACGTAAAATAATTAATAGATAATGTATATAATATAACCATTAATAAAACTTTCGCTTATTTATTTATTAGTAATTTTAGTACAGAAATCATCCTACTTTTTACTATTTTCATTTAGCATATCAACATGTACAACGTATACACTGTTGAAAGGTACATGTCATGTTATGTCAACGCTAAGTTGGGGTAACGTCGCATGGCCTTTAATGGATATATGACGTATGTGGTTCGCGGACTGTTAACGTAACCTCATTTGTTACGTTCGCGAAATGGCCGCATTACGTCCCGCCGACAGCGAGCACAAAGCCCGAGGTTTTATTGTCGAGATTGCCTACAAATGGGCCGCGTGTTCCGCGGCCAGCCCCGACATTACGTCTTGGCTTTCTTTCTCTCCTCATGTATATGTTTCGATGTTATGCACAGATCATGCTGTACTTCTGATACCAACGAAGCCTTTTATATAATAACATTCTGCCCGAGTCGTTGATTATTGTCATATTTTTATTTGATTCCGCATTAAATAGTCGCCTATGTTACTCACCGTCTCACTAATTGAATCTATGCCAAATACGTACCGACAAATACAATACACAATAACAAACAAGCGAATACACTTTTGACATTTAAAAAAAAATAATAAGAACCTTTCTATATTAATTGGATCTTTTGAGAAGTTTTGCTCTTATATCCCACGTAAATAATTATTAAACGACTGGTGCTATGCTGTGGAAAATGTTTCAACTATATTTTTTTTAGAAGTGAAATGTGTATTTCATTCTTACATATCAATATTCGTAACGTGTTGTAATTGTTTACAATGAATTGTAATCTCTTTGCACGTTAAAAATTGCGTTCACCCTAGAAATTATATGGCTGCAAATTTAGCTCTAACAGGTGAAAGGGCCATAGTTGAAATACTGCGTTCGAGATACGAAGCCGCCAGTCCTGCTATCCATCATCCAGAAACCCCCGGGGTCAGCAAGCCACCGACGGGATCGCCGATAGACGCGCCAAGCCACTGACCTCTTCAACGGCCTAAATATAACTGAACGCTTTATTTTTTTAATTCTACATTTTTTACTGTTAGACAAAGGAATCGCCTTAATATTTATCACCAATGGCATTTAATTATGTCTGATATTTCGTGAACGTAAGTAAATTTGTAAACGTACGGAATATTTTAATTTATGTATATAATTTGACGCAGCCAAATATAGTTCAAATGATAATAACGGTGAGCGTTAAAAGAGGTCCAAGTGTTTTTTCGATTTCCTAATTTAATATTTTAGGAGGAGACGAATCTCGTCATTCCAATAGCAAAAACCTTGTCAGTCGCGGCCGTGCAATGACCTAATTCGGCGTGAAATTATTCTAAGATTGAAACAGTGGCCGGGTGCCATGCCACCGCGCGGCCGTCCTGCGCCAGACAGTTCATTTTTAATAATAAATGAGACGAAATCAAGACATGACGAATAAATGAATCCAAGAACTTGACGAATAAATGAATATGGAATATGATAAATGGTGGCCGGGCGTCCCTCGCGAAGATTTTTTCTCCCGTCCCGGCCGAACGGAAGGCGCTGGCTTTTTCCTTTTGTAGCGGGACAAGTTAAGCGTTTTTTGGACGAGCCCGGCCGACTGTCGGTGCGATATTTATCATTTCGTATAAAACTTCGAATCATTACGCCGCTTCGATTTCGGACCTCGGAGCGTTTAATCTAATCGTTCGCCCTATTATTCCTCGTTACGATTTCGGCCTAAACTTTTATGCTTTTTTATGTTTGTTTTTTTTTTCGTGCATTTGTATACGGCCTGTCGTCGTATTATAA